>CM040241.1:89630249-89873467 GCA_022545495.1 Chrysanthemum lavandulifolium
CGCCCATTGGGCGGGCTTCGAAAACTAGTATATATATCTATACATTATATATAAGAGGAGGCATGTCACATAAAATGCCACTTGGCATCCCATAATGCCATGTCATATTTCCACCTAAGCAACACATGCCCAATCATCACATTTGATGCCACATAAGCAATTATTTTCGAAAATAAGTTGTAAAAAATGACACTTACATGATTCGAACTATGGTTATTTGAAAGAAAAGCATGTATGGTAACCACTGAAGCAACATGTTTTTTCTGAATATATTTCGCAAACCCTGATATATAAACTCTTGCAATTATTTTGACTCCTCATCTAAGTACAATTCATTGTAATCTGCAGTTCATGTTTCCTATAATCCCTTATTTGACTCATAATCTAAATACAATTTCTTATTTTTCTCTCAGAACCCTAATACGGAGTATCATGTTTTCTTATAATCCCTATTTTTCTCAAAACCCTAATAAAATTCATTCAAGTAGCCACTATATGCATACCTGATGTGGAGATATTTATAGCTTTCAATTCATTAGGGCACAAAAACGCGGGAGCCGAGGTCTATGATACCTTACTTATTTCAGTCATATTCTGTTTACCAAATTAGCGTTACCCCATCTCATTAGTTTTTTATACATATGGTTTTTGAACATCTTTTTAAAATTGTCGAACTGTTATATTCACAAACATACATGTGGATCCTGATGCTACATATGTTTGCATCATGTTAGATGTTTTGAGTGAGGTTACTTCAATTCATGATTGATTTTGAAGGCTGAGATAGCACTCAAATTGCTATATTTTGAAGCTAGCATCACTTCTGTTTTTAAGTCCTACTCTATTTGTGTTTAAATCCCATCTTATGAAGTTATGAGTTGTGGGTCCAATATAAATCTATTGTGTAGCTTTTAAACAGGGGCATACGATGAAGTTGTTTAAGTCTTCTCAGGTATGTTTACTTCTAAACTCTGCCGAGTTATATATTCAATAGTTTTGTTGACACACGAGCATTTTGTGAAGTAGTGGTCGAGGAAAAAGCAACAGGCTACACCGAACCAGACCCCAGGGATGATCTTGCTTGAACATACGGGGTGCGTTACGTAACAGGTAAAACGAGGAAACCTTTGGATTATAGTTTTACTACAATTAATATAGGTTTCAAATTATATTAAATTGAATGTATAAATATAAAATTTGCTATTGACATGGGTCTGAAAGAGAACTATGACATGGGAGGATTGGGTTAATGAATGTTTTACTTATTTAAAACTGTTATAAGGGATATTTGAGATTGCTTATTGAAAGTACGTTAGTGATTGTTTTGGGATTGCTTATAGAAATTGTAGCTTATAAAGGCTGTTTGGGAACCCTTTTAGACCCGTGCTTCAACCAATCTATATGATAAAAACTTTTAGACCTCCCCCCATCTAGACGGGTTAGCCAACCGGTCTAAATACCGTTCAGACTGTCTAACAGGTCTTTTTTGTTGTAGTGTCAGCATTAAAAATGCAAATTTTGATTGAAAAAAGAAATAATGACAACAATATTTAAAAAGAAATAATGACAACAATATTTAAAAAGAAATAATGACAGCAGGAGGAGCAGAATTAATACTTCACGGGATATCAAGAGCCGGATATGCAAAACAAAAACGAATCAAAGAAGAGAGATTATTCATCAAGTAGTAGGAATTCACAATTATCTGTATGATTGTATTCTATAAGGATATAGTCTAATATTGTGGTCCAGAGATGTATTGTACAATTATCTGTATGATTGTATTGTATAAGGAATTCACAACCGCTGAGAGATGTTGCATCTGTGTCTCATAATATTGTGGTCCAGAGATATAGTCTACACGAGATACCTGGTACCAGTGTTACTGCTCTAGCACCTTTTCAAGATTAATAAAGTGGTGTTGTGCGTGTGGAACCGCTGAGAGATGTTGCATCTGTGTCTCATAATATTGTGGTCCAGAGATATAGTCTACACGAGATACCTGGTACTAGCACCTTTTCAAGATTAATGCACACATATGTATATATCTGTTTGTTGTATGTTGTTTTCAAAAAGTGAGGAGCTTTGTCTCATTTGTTTTTACTTTTTGTTTTTTTTTTTTTTAGTAGCGGAAGATACTAATGCTGATGTATATTTCGACCGTCGAAGGGCAATTGCTAGGGGTAAGCGTGTCCTGGACAAAGATTCGAGATCGGGCCATGAAAATATCGTTTCTTTAAATGGTTGTCTATCTTGATGGAATTCGTGGGACAACTTGATGCATGAATGCTACGTGTCACCGATGGCGGCACAATCTCTAGGGATCGAAAACATATGACACGATTACATGCCGTGCAAGGTATATCTATTTTATAACCACGAAAATTTAGATTAGTGTGTCGATATCTACCCGTTTGTATTCATATATGTATAAAGCGATACTGGGTAGGTTCTTTACATTTATTAAGGTGTGCACCACGGTCCGTCTACAACTACATATCCACACTATGGACCATATCGTGAGCACAAAGCAGTCGTGAATTCCACAAAGGGAGACTTGGAGCTACCCAACACTGCTCAGCTACCAAAAAGGGCACTCACAAACTTAGTGATGTTGTCCTTCCTACAGCGGTACATGAACCTAATCTTTTTACATGTTTTAGTACACTCTGGATACTATGTAATCTTTTAGTCTAATAACGTTATCTGGTCTACATGCTTATTGTATATATCAAAAGTATGAATGAATAAAAAGATGTCATATAAGATGATTGAATTTTGTAATGGTCTCATTATATATATAGGTATAATTCTATCAACATGTCATACTTTATTCATTCAAAATCGATTATCTTAAGCGGTTTATACAAATCTAATGTTATAAAAGCTCCTTCAAACCTCGAATAAGATTTTACCAAAAAGTACATTTATTCATTTGTTTATGAAAAAGAAAAGAAAATGGAGGAAAATCAAGATAAAGTTTTATATGTGCTCCTTTCAAGCGGTGAGTGGAATAACTTACTATGCTTTCACTTATGAAGATATATCTCGCACGTTCTTAATTCTTAATTTTTACATTTCTTGAATATACAGGTGCCACTGACTTGGATGTAACTCTGCCACAGTTGAACATTACCAATAACGAAGTTGTCGATGATTTAGATTTGAAAAGGAGGTGAGTAGTTTAAAGCTTTATATATTGATTATAGCGATTTGCACCTAGATTCTAATGTTGGATGAATTCTAATCTTGACCAAAGTAGGACAAATATTGATACCCTTGATGTAACTCCGGTGATTAAGCCTATCGTGAGCCACGTCGGTTGTCCAAACTATCGATGAGGTTGACATAATGGATGATGGATACCGTTGGCGTAAATATGGACAAAAAGTTGTGCGATGCAACCCTAATCCTAGGTATGTTCTTTCAATTCTTTGAATCTTGACTTGTCGAATTTAGTGTAGTTATCATACAACCTGTAGTGCATAACTTTAGTAGAGATAAAAAAAAGTAATGCATTGTAGAGGACTTAAAGTCTTAAAATGTAATCATGTAAGAGCAAGTACTTTCCTCTGTTTCTACCTATTTTTTTTCTTAAATACTTTACGGAGTTACTACAAGTGCACAAGTGCAGAATGTCGATGAAAACATGTGGAGGGCATCCCATGACCCTAAATCTGTCATTACAACGCAGAGGAAACACAATCACGATTTACTTTGCCGGGAGTAGCGGCAAAGATGTTGCCACACAAGCATCGATGAAAGCGATAGGGAATGCAATGATTAAGATGAAGCAAATGATGCAATTTTCCTTGATCTTTCGGTTGGAAATAGATATTCGAGCAGCAACTACAACCGCTGAATTCTGACACCACCCATAGTCAAGTGCATGTTTCCAATTCCAGTTTTGACAAGGTTTTCCAATGTATTGAGTATGAGGTTGGAACACGTAGATTTGATATTGTAACTCTATCCCATACATCCAATGTATATCCACAAAATCTTGAAAGAGTACTATTGGGCCCGTAGAGCTAGAAGAATATCAAATAAATGACTACTGTCGTTTTTTTTTCGTGTTACTGGCGGTGAAGGAGAGCGGTTGGTGGTGGTTGCAACTAATGTTGCTGAAATGTCACTAACAATTCCATGCATAAAATATGTTGTTGATACGGAAAAAGAAAAGGTTAAGAATTACAATCCATCAAATGGAATGGAAACATATGAAGTAAACTGGATAAGTAAAGCATCTGCAGCTCAACGTACTGGAAGAGCGGAAAAAACAGGGCCCGGTCATTGTTATCGTCTATATTCTTCTGCTGTTTTCAGCAATATATTTAAAGAATATTCAACTGCTGAAATCTTGAAAATACATGTTGATGGCGTTGTTCTTCTCATGAAATCCATGGGTATTAAAGAGGTATTATATTGTTTCTTAGTTTTACTCATCATACGTTATTTTTGAAGCATAGTATGTTCTATCTTTTGCTTAAAGTACAACTTTGTCATTTGTCGTATTTGAGTCATTGTACTACTTTTCTGTACATTTGAGTAAAAGATGATTTCATTTTTTGGCTCATTTGTAACCAGTAATGAATTATTTTCTATAAGTTTTCACATTATATATTAATATAACATTTTTATACATCGACAACATTTTATGTTAAAATATCATCTTTGAAAGTCGCTTTTAGTAATCTTTTCTTTAAAACTGATATTTTAGTATTTTATGCAAAATAAAACTCCTTTGGCATATATGTTTTATAAGTGTTTACATTTAACAGTTATAAAGTTCCGTTTCCGACCCTCCGTAATCAAAGCTTTATATGAAGCCGATGTCTGCTTGAAGTCTTTAGAAGCACTTGGTATGATGGGAGTTTAACTCCTCTCGGAAAGCAATGTCACATTATCCAATGAGTCCTCGTCCTCCGTGGAGATTGGATGTTTTGACTACCATTGAGGGAGTCTATATTTTGGAAGTGGGTGCTTTCACAAGAGAGATGCTCTATGTGGCATAAGTTATAGCAACGACATGCTATTCGATTGGGAAAAAGAGAATTGTAAACAACTGATACGAGCAGCAGAAGCTACCCACATGCTTGAAAAGAAATGGAAACCCCATGCAAGCTGTATCTATGAACACAACACTCAATGGGGAAAGGAGGTCTACTCTCCCTCTCAGATCTCCTCGAATTAAACAAAAGTACAAATCTTTTTATTAAGAAAAAGTAATAATCTTATTGCAGTACTAATGTAGTGTCGCAGACTAATCCACGAGATTTCTTTGCAATGGTGTTGCTTAGGGTGGTATAGGTATGTCTTTCTTGTGTGCATATAATAGGATATGTTGCAGCCATATTGAGTTTAGCTTTAAATTTAGTTTTTCTGTCTTTTTTACTCAATCGTAATGTTTTAGTGTTAATGAAAAAGTTTTCTTTATTAATCTCTCCATTTTTTTTTCAAAAGTACTTATTAGCTTATAAATCATCCTCATTTGTGCAAAAGTGTTATTTTCAGTTGTTCAGATTTATAAAAGAAAAAAAAACCAAGTCCCAAGTTTTCACATCAGTTTTAAGCTTATTCGTCCTATTAAGGGGTGTTTGGGTCAGGGTGTAAAGTGGTCAAAAACCAGTTCTCACCCACTTGACTTTTTAGGTCAAAGTCTTTTTAACAAGTTTAAGTGAGTTTAGATGGTTAGAATCTGTTTTACCAAGGTTTCTATAAGTTTAGGTAGCCAAAAGGGGTTATTTCTGATTTCAAGGCGCAGGCAGTATTGCTTCTTTGTTCTTGGGCTTCTTCTACGACTTGTTTGAAGTTAAAAATTGGCGAAATTGGTTTTTCTTAAGTCTTTGTATTCCCAACTCAGCTTGTGTCCATTTTTATTTCATCTAGATTCCCTCTAGCATAGTTTAAATTTAATGTTGAAATATGCCATTTGTCTGTTTTTTTTTTTGGTTCTGTCTCAGCATACACTGCCCAAAAGGCACTTTTTACAGCTTATTTTTAAGCTGCATTAGTGTCCAATTTCCCCACCCATTAGTCTTTTTAGGTAGTTCATTGTGCTAACTTACTTGTTTCAAACTAATTAGAATGATGTGTTTTAGGTGAGGTTGAACTTAATGTAGAAGTTTTTGTACAATCCACATTGTGTACATGTATGTTGATCATCAAAGAGACATTATGGTTTGAATTGTATGAGATTGTTGTTTTTTGTAAATGTAATTTCCTTCAAAGAGACACTGCTTTACTTAAACCCACTGAATCGGATAATATGAATAATATGACACGTGAACTTCAATTACGTCGCTTTTGTAGTATCTTAACTGAGGTTATGATGTTCATTTACTTAAGTTAGGCTCAATACTTTCTTCTATTGTAGGCATATAATTGAGTGATTATGTATCGAGTAAAGTTTTTAATGAGCATACTGCACTCTTAATGCATCTTTACAGTTACACATTTGTCAGTCTAACTGAACACGCCTTCTTTCGCTACATCTCAATCCTTTTCTAGCAACATATAAAACACTGCTCTTCTGCCTCATAGATAATCTGTCACGTGATAGAACAAATTCAGAAATAAGTGATACTCCGTACATGAATAGTGTGTAGAAATGGGTCAAAATGATGGCAACTACTACAAATAGGTGTAACAGAACCAACTATAAACATGACTATTACTAGAAAATTCCTACAAATTAAACCTATTTCCTTATGAAAGTAAGATCCTTAATGAATCAATCATAGTGATTTTTCATGAGAAAGAAGTTGATTGGATAGCAGTCATGGCACTCTTAAGATTGGAGTTGAGTTTAGACATAACCCGATGCTCTCTGTCATTTCTTTTGGCCTGAAATAGTGAGCTATCAGAAACAATATCATAGTATAGTAAAACATGGATACACTAAAGAATATTTCAGGTAGAAATACCTTGATGGCCTCTAATGGATAATTTAATGTGAGCTTCAGGATTCTAACACACAACAAATGAGTGGGATTTTATGACTTAGTCAATTAGTAGGTTTGGTTTTAGTAGTAGAAAAATATGAATACTGTATTTTTAGTTTTATTTTAAGTGAGTCAAATTATTAACACCTTAAATACAAAGAAAGGCTAGCCCAATAGATTCAGATCTTAACTTAAAACCATTGTAGAATCATCCGTAATCTACAACTAAAGGCATATAAGAGGCCCACAGTTCTAACATTCTATTGATGTGCGAGACATATTAGCTTGGTTGAGTAGTTAACCACTTCAAGCACTGAAAATGGTTCATATGGGACAATAACCTTTTTCTTGGTTCGGTTTCAGTTTAATGGGTTTTTAAGCAATCTATTAATGCCGCATGAAATACCGTAAACATGTTTCTTGATCTATGTAAACATCTTCTAACCACCCCGGTACACAATCACGTATCTCTAGATTGCTTATATTATTTGCCTCCACCTGTTTTTTGACATCAACGCTTATACTTTCCAAAACTTGCATTCTCTTTTCGATGTTGTAAACATATTCTATGGAGGAAGTAACATATTTAAGCTTTTATGCAGTCTTGCCCATCAAAACTTTAGCAAAAGCGCCAATGTCGGTCTACCACGTTAGGCGATATGCTACAACAAAATCCACAAAACCAAAAGGTACATCAAAGGTAATTGCCCGAAACCATTGTCAAAGATTTAAAGTCTAAATTTTTCTTGAACTATGCAAAATGTACGATTTAGAGTCGTTGCTACTATTTCTGAAATTGATAACAAAAGGCCATGGAATTTTAACAAATGCCGCACCTGCATCCGCAAGATATTTTAACAATATCCACATATGCTATGACAAAAATCAGGTTCTGAAAGCACGCCAAATTACAGGTTAATCAAAAAATACGAAAACCATAATCCACACATATGTAGCAATATCTTTTAAAAATTTGTAGTGCCTACTTTAACCCGCCAACGCTTTTCTTTTCCATCTACTGTTATAAGAAATGATTTACGACCACAACAGGGCAAACTCACTGGTAAAATATTGCAATGAGCTTATATAGGCATTGGAGGACAAAAACCCGTATAAACTACCGAAAGAATTGATAGAATTGGAAGGAACAACACATTTGTTTCAGCTGCATTTCGGCACAGAAAGCACAAAAGAATGACCGAAATATAAGTCTTCAAATATTCTTGGTATATCTAATATTGAGCTCCATTGATTTTTTCTAATAATATAAAAGAGTAATTCTTAAAGGATTAAAAATGAATTTAAAGCGCTTGAACATCATTGTTGGTTATTTGCTATAAACTCTTATAACCTATTTATGATTGACTTTGTATGCCTATATTTGTCCTTATATATATATATCTATACATTATATATAAGAGGAGGCATGCCACATAAAATGCCACTTGGCATCCCATAATGCCATGTCATATTTCCATGTCATCATTATTAATCCACCTAAGCAACTTTTTGACATTTAATAAAATTTCGGATTTATGTTTTAAAAAAATTTGAGCATAACAAGAATTGAACCTGGGTCTCTTAGTCCACAAATAAACATGATAACCACTAGACCAACACATGTGTTGAATTATATTTTGCAAGTCCAAATATATAAACCTATGTAACTAATTATATGAGATAAGTGGGAGAATCCCTACAACTTAGGTAAGTCTAATCAATCATATATGTAAAAAAAAATGGCACTTCATCTATAATATATTTTTTCTCAAAACCCTAATATCCTTTTTTCCACTCACAATCTCCTCTAATGATTTATGTGTTTTCTAAATCATTTTTTTTATTCATGTCTGTTTCATATCAATTGCTATTAACCCTAATTTATTGTTTATTATAAAGAAGTTTGTTGGTTACACACGCACCCTACAATTCTCCGATCGCTCATTAGGGTTTAACAACAGTAAGTGGCCCATGCATCTATCTTTTTTGTGCATATTATTTTGTTTTTGTATGGTTATTTTGTTACATACATCAGTGAATCCAATATTACTGATTACCATACGCGAGAGGTATCTAAGTTGATGACATATTGGTACGTGGTTATGCTTTATACTGAATTTTTAAGTATTTTAAATATGCTTATATGATTAGTAGATTACCATAGCTTATTAACGAGTTAACGCTCTATGAATCGCCAACGGTTCTGGAAACATCGTGAAACCGGAATGTGTATCATAATAAACTAAGTTGCTTTGCACTTTTTAATATGAGTCTTATATTATCAATTACATACTTGCACGTGTTTCAAGTTTAATTTGAAGTATCAGGTTAGACGTGTCATATTGTTAAACATATGTGGGGGTAGGCTGCCAAGAAAAGTTTGCATATCTTACATTCCTGACAACCATAATGTTGTTTCTGTTAAAAAAATATAAAGAAAGGAAATAGAAGAAAATGGAGCAAGTTGTATCCGAACGAACCTTATGATATTGACTTGACACTTTCAAATGAATTTTTTGAAAAGTTAATAAAGCTGAAAATCACACAAAATACGATCTGGTTTTAGCTATTGAAAGACAGATCCCATTCACTTACTAGGTAATCTTAAAAATAAGAGTTTATATTCTGATAATTTGATTTAGTTCTATAACTTTTGGTGTGATAGGTATCGAGACCTCATGTGAACAACGATCACTTTCTTGAAGCAGCAGTAGCCAAATACAAAGGTTTCTTGCATCTAATCAAGAGAAACAAAGAGTGATACATAAGATGTTTTTGTTATCTGACTTATGACATAAACCTAATCTGGCATATGCATCAGTTACATCCACCTTTTTACTGCAACGATTTGGTGGAATCACTTGGAAAGATTCTAGAACATGATGACACAGACCAAAACCGAGACAAAGGTCAGAAGCTAGATGTTGGATTTTATAAAACAATCAAACAATGGGAGAATATGTATGGCTCAAGTTGTTGGAGAGCAGAAGCAATGTATAGAGGCAGTGCACCTTCTCCTATCACTACCACTCCTTTCATACCAAACGATATGACCAAGAAGGTTGGTTTGAGTAATAATTTTAGAAATTGATCAATCTTCCTGAAAGAAATGTTGTCGAGGTAACTAACAAATGAAAAATAAAAACTTTTCTCAAGTCTTAAATGATAAGGTATAACTGAACTGTGTTATGGCTTACTGCAGGTAGTTTTGGAATTTGTAGAAGTAAAAAACTTGTAGAAGACCAGGTTATTAAAGTATGTGATAATCAGATACAGTGCGTTTTCTCTATAGTTAGTTTTACCACGGTAACTTTGTACATTCTTTTCCAAATCTGATTACTTCGGCCTTGAAAAACCCAACATATAAACGGTTTTGGCAAACACCAAAAATGATTATTGCAGCACTAAGTCATGGTGAGTATCCTTTTAAAGTCACATTCAAATGCCCCCTAAATTGATACCTACTGAATGTGATTATGGTTATTTTAGACTATATACGTGGGTAGAAAACAAGATTAGAAACATATGGTTATCATATTAGTAATGTATTGAACCACGAGACTACACGGGTAAGAGCTAATGGAAATAATTACTTTTTAATATAATGGAAATATAGGTGAGAGGTAACTTATTTGGGAATTCGAGAGTAAAAATGAAATTGAAGGCATAATTGTTTTTCTATATTTTTCGCAAAATGTATTTTTATAACTGTCTGTAATACATAATGATCTGCAAAATCCCACACCACTCGATGGTCCTTAACCACACCCATAATCCCACACCACTCGATGTCCAGACTTGGATCAGTGGTGGTTTAACATATATCAACATATGTAAGAGTTTGAGTTGATTAATATGACCAACACTGGCCTACCCACAATTTCAAACAATTTGATAGAACTATTACTCAACTCTACAAATATTAGTGTTGTAATTAGAGGTGGTAATAATATTCATGGGATTGCGGACTCGAATTTTATCCAATTTTATCCATGAATACAATCTGTCGGATTTGGCAGAAGATTGGAATCAAGAGAAAATTTCATAAATTAGATCTAGACCTGGATAAAGCAAAAGCAACTCAAACGGCAGCCCTTGACAAGATCAAGGAGTATATAAATGAAAATTTTACACATTTTAGGAAGATTATTTCATTGAAGGATAAAGTCACAGATGAGCGTCGACTGAAACAGATCTAACCACGTCTATTACCAGTGCACAAAGTAGCTTACAGAACCTTGATTTACAAATGAGAAGCATGGTTGCAGAAGGTGCTTGGATTAGTTAGGAGCGTTTCAACTTTGGGAAAAGAAACCCCTTATATGACTTTGTGAAAAATAACCCAGAAACAGCTCGAGAGCGTTCCTTTGATCTAAAGACAGAAAGAAAATTGTAAGACATTTTTTTATTGTTCGGTTTAGTTGTTTTCATTAAACTAACTTACGCATTATTTATTTTGTTTCTCACAGTAACGGGGCTGTTGTGATGACTGATATTGATGAGATGTATATCTAATTATTTTTTTGTATATATATCTATATGTCTCGTCTGAAAAAAATCGATATATTTACCTCATCTCTTGCCTCTAACTCTTGAACATGGCATTTACTTATGGTTTAAAACGTTTGTCATTTGATGTCTTTCAGGTACAAGGGCCTTGAAACACAACGCATATTCAATTACTTAAAAGCCCTGCACATTCAGAACAATCTCCCACTTCCACTTACTATTGCTGCAACCACGAATGAGGTCACGTGCTTTCATTCAAACTTAAGATCACAATGCATTTTAGTCATGCTTTATGCATGTTTTCAAATTTGATAATTGGATGTTGAGGCTTCTCTGGCTTGCATCGCCTTCCACTACTTTAACATGCCTGTCACTTTGTCATATCGCATAGTATTGGGATGAGCTGAGTAACAGTTAAAATAGGGGATATTGGAATGGGTTCGGTAAGTAACTGACATATGTTTCTCACCTTTGAGATGTCTCCAAAACCTCTACTCCTGATACAACAGTTTCTCAATCCTGATGACAACTGACATCAAATGTATTTTGAAGTTTCAAACCTGGAATTTTTCATGTTCCTAAGGGATGAACAAATGACAGGACCGTGTGCGAAAATACTTTGTCTCGGTGAAGCAGTTTCTAAGGCTTCTTTTTCATTTGATATCATGTCCACTTTTTGTAAGATTTTTTTATTAAAAAAATATTATTTTGAGCAGACACCACAAAAGAATTTGTTGCAAACTGGATCAGAAACCAGGACAGAAAGTCTTAGATGTTGGATGTGGCATTGGGGGATTCCAATATTTTGATAGAGGATTCCAATATTTTTTGGGTAACATGTTATACACCTAGCCTTGCAAAATTTTAGATTTTGATAGAGGATTCCAATATTTTTTCGGTTTGTTTTGAATATGATAAAAAAGATATTTTCCGAGAAAATATCTTCAAAACTGCTTATTTGGTGTTTCAATAAGGTATGAGCAGAATTTTTTTTATTTAAAAAGCAATCCTAAATGCTCTCTTATGTTATTGGGTTGCAATAGATTTAAGAACATTCGCCCTTAATGTAGGTATGGTGGCGATGTATGAAACAACAAATGGTTTGCATGTCTAATATTTTTTGCTGATCGTTATTGCATACTTTGTGTCTATTATAATCTTTGCAGGGAAAAGCTTAAGGAGATCTTGAGCCTTATTCCACATGATGTTCGACCTAAATGTGACAGATTGTTTCGATTATTTGTGAGTTTATCTACTTACTTTCTGGTCTACTGTAATACAAGTAGTTCTAATGAGAAATATTGTTGGGATTCCTTGTCCTAATTTTTCGTGTATTATGCTGGATTTGAATAGGCGACAACTACGACACACGGGTGAGCACTTTTAATTAACCATAAACAGTTCAAGATTACAATACATCTGTTCATTAACTTTTTGCTTATCTGTCTAATACATCTAGCAGTTGTGAGTTAATAACTTTACAGTTAATGATCTGAAAAATTGGTTTCCCATTGTTGACTGGTGATCTCATTAAAGGCATAGGTGACATGCCTATAAAAGTGACATTAATTGACACTCATACTAAGGAAGTAGTGAATTCAGGGCCTGAAAATCTTCAGGAAGAGTACAATTAGTAGATGTTGACGCAATGGCTGATGGTGCCAAAGGAACTGAATAGAAAAGCATACTTTTTCGTCAGATGGAAGGAAATAGATCTATTTCTGGGTAAACTAATAGAAGTTACTGTTGTTGATTTCTCTGTTGTTGAGACAAAAAGTATTGGAGCTTATGGAGACAACACGATAAATGAAAATCAGGTACTTGGTTTAACTTGATATTTTCTGATTTTTTATTTGGTCGAATGCACTCATGATGGTCTTTATTGTAGATCTTTTGGATATGGCAGAAGGTGGTGAAGTCAGAGGACAATGTAGATAGGGGATTCCGGCAGTTCTTGGATAATGTCCGGTACAAAAGTAGTGGCATATTTCGTTATGAACGTATATTTAGATATGGATTTGTGAGCACAGGAGGAATAGGTATCAATTGCAACCCGTTTATATGAAAATGGGTAATTTGAGCTGTACTTTATTGATAATTTATCCAATGGGTAAAACTAAAATGTGTCAATGTGAGTTGATTTTATTTTTAACAGATCGAAAAGGTTTTAGCTAAATGTTTTAGCTCAAAAAGGTATGGGCCAAATGAGCTAAATGGTTTAACCGTCAGTCAAAGAATACTCAAGTATTTTCGAGAATATGCACTGCTTTATTGAATAAGTATAGTGCGTTCTTTAACTATCTCTATTTTTATACATTAAATATTTACAAACAAACTTCATGAAAATGGAGTAATAAGTGTTGGCGGGTCAAACCAACCATTTTTGACCCGGTACCCAACCCATACATTTTTTCCACCTATAATGGAAGAGAAATTCTAAGAGCACGTATGCATCTTTGTTACTTCCTGTTGTTGTCTTCATCTATGATCTTCATTGGTCCTTTTATTTTTGATGTAATTAAAGGTTGAATATGAAAGCACTTACGATTTTTGACGACCCTTAAGTCTAAAAGTAGTATCATCTGGAGTGTCCAAAAATGAGTTAATTGAATGTATCTAACTGAATACCTATTAGTTATCCATATCTTGAGCACAATGCTTCATGGATTTAGTAAAAGAATTGTATTATGAGCAGACACCACAAAAGAATTTGTTGGAAAGCTGGATCTGAAACCAAGACAGAAAGTCTTGGATTTTGGATGTGGCATTGGGGGAGGCACCTTGCTCCAACTGCACCAAATGCACTTGGTAACATGTTATACACCTAGCCTTGCAAACTTTTACATTTTGATAGAGGATTCCAATATTTTTTCGGTTTGTTTTGAATATGATAAAAGAGATATTTTCCGAGAAAAAATCTTCAAAACTGCTTATTTGGTGTTTCAATAAGGTATGAGCATATTTTTTTATTTAAAAAGCAATCCTAAATGCTCTCTTATGTTATTGGGTTGCAATAGATTTAAGAACATTCCCCCTCAATGTAGGTACGGTGGCCATGTATGAAACAGCAAATGGTTTGCATGTCTAATATTTCTTGTTGATCGTTAATTCACACTTTGTGTCTCTTATAATCTTTGCAGGGAAAAGCTTAAGGAGATCTTGAGCCTTATTCCACATGATGTTCGACCTAAATGTGACAGATTGTTTCGACTATTTGTGAGTTTATCTACTTACTTTCTGGTCTACTGTAATACAAGTAGTTCTAATGAGAAATATTGTTGGTATTCCTTGGCCAAATCCATCTATGTTGTGACTTCAACTTGTCATGCTACAGAGAAGTTAACAACCTGATATATGTGAGTTATTGATGATAAAATGGCTTTATTTGTTTTGCCCAAATTATCTAACAAATTTGCAGGAGTTCAGCCTTTATTCGAATAGGTCGTACAATGTTTTTATTCTACTATTTTAGGTAATACAGAAATTTTTAGTTGTTTTGTTTGCTTTCAAACTATGTACTAATATTGTTATCTCACTTACAATGATAAAATATGAGGCTGAAAAAACAAAATAATGACATTTATGGTATTCATGTTGGTATCAATCCGATATTATTATGATTTCCTGAATTCTTTTCAGAAAAGGGGACGAGTCATGGTGATGAGCGAGTTCATATGATGAATGGGTTTAAAGTTGTGGCGAGAAGTGAGCATGATGAGATTGCAGCCGTGAGAGATGTTTTTTTGGTTAACGGGTCAAAAGGCGCTAAAGGGTCATGCTAATGTATTAAACAAAAACTTTCGTTCACTATTCTTCCTGGAAAACTGAAAAGTTATATAGATAATCCCGGACTCCTTGTCTAATTGAAAGGAAAACAAGAGATGCCAAACAAAAAGTAATTTTGAACTTTTAGTACGTCTTTAGTTTATCATTCTCTTGCTTCTCGAACTATAACGTAAGTTTTGAATTGATAACGTGGCATCACTTTTTCACGCTCCAGGTGTCTTCTGTAATGACGGCATCAACATCAAGGCTGCAGTGGAGCGGAAAAGGTCTACAACGTCAACAATAAGATGCAAAGTCATCAAGGTTAGTAGCTGATATCTTTTTATATTCTTAGGCCCTTGATGGTTACTTTATATATAAATATCATACCGCATTGATCCATAAGTAAAAGTAGTAACCTCAAAATGGAGCTAACTTTGACCATTTTTTTGCTTATATATATCTTTTTCATGGATACAATCATTTTTATTATGTGGCTGTCGAAATTTGTACGCATGTCTAAGTAAAATTAAGGAGGTGTTTGGTTTAACTTATTTAGTTTACTTAAATTAAGGCAATGAGTTATTGAAACTACTGAAACCAATATAGTGGGAACTTGAATCAAGGCATTTAACTAAAATTTTCCGCTCTCCTTAAACAGTACGTGCAAACTATATTCTTATATTTTAACTAAGTTTAGTGTTAACCAATTTTTACGTGTGAATTCTGTAATTAGCGGTTAATAACTGATACTATGCAGTTATATTTCATTTTCGTAGAAATTATGACTAATAGAGGTGTGGCAAAAGGGGCAGGTTGGGTAACGGTCAAAACGGGTCGGGTTAAATGGATAATTCTTTGGTGTGGGTGTTAATGTTATTTATAATAATCTCAAATACGAGATTATTACAAAATCTAAAATTTCTAAAATAAGTGATTTATGAGTTTAAATTTTGTGTAATTATATTATAATCAATTTGTCTTTATATCAACCTTAATGTAAGAAGCTTGGAAAAGATTATTTCACCGACACATGACTCCTCTGGCATTACATTTTTAGCAAAGGGTACTATGGCCGAGTGGTCTATACTGATTATAGTACTTTTTTGAAATATGATAGTTAGAGGATGAAAATGGATAGTGGTCAATCGTGTGCGCCCATTGATTCGAGTAGTCTGGAAGATGTTCCTGATGAAGGTGTACTGAAGGTGACAGTCCTCAACAAATAACTGCTACCTTCGACATTTTCGTATATAGTAATTGCTAAATTAGCAGCTCAAGGTATATAATTTTATATTTTCATATGGGTAAGATAAAAACTAACTTTTTGATAGATATATAACTGCTTCAATGCGAGTAACTCTGAAACCATTCGTGTGGCAAGAACTCTTGGAGCTATAGCTTTAGGAAATGTGGCCGCTGATAAGGGAATGGGAAAACACGCTCCTGCTGCAGATGTCGCATTAGGGGAGAATTTCCATAATATTTTATTTTCGCAACCACATATTGATGTCACCTAAATTTTATCAGGTGATTATGGCAAAAGCAAAGGAAATGGCACAAATATGAGCTGAGCGACGACGAAAAGCAAAAGCTGAGAAGGTGAAGCTTACATTAAAGAAACGGGTGGAAAAAGTAAAAGGGTTATCAATGAAGAAATCTAAAGAAGAGAAAGAGGAGTTGGGAGTGACTAAAGATATGAAACCGAGGGAGAGGTTAACAAAGGTATTTGATTTTAAGAAAAAAAATATAATTGCCCCTTTTAACATCATCTTTTCAATGAAACTACAATAAAGAACAGAAAATTTATTAGATGTTGGCCTGATATCAAGCTTTGGGCTACCTATACTTCAACTATATGTGGCAAAAATGAGAAATTCGGGTTGGGTAATGGGTTAATAGTTAATACAGTTAAAATATAGGATTGGTGATGTTATATAAAGCTGATTATGTCTTGAGCTCATTTTCAATTAATCTATAATGTCCTATTTTTTTCTTCTATTAAAGTGACAAGGAAGACATGTATTTTGCATTTGCTTTTGTAGTAACAGAATCTCGGATGTTGCGAGTACTAACTTTACTTCACTATAAAGGATACAAGAAATTGGATCTATGATGACTAACATATACAATGAAGGTTATCCCGGTGCTAGATACTACAATAGAAAAGAGTAAGCAAATAACTTTTCAACTTATATATTTATGGTCGGTTAAATCATCCTCAAAGAGCAAGATTCATTTTATATGGGTCGTATGGTCATTACAACTGATTTTCTTATCTCATTGTTTCTTATAAATTGACATAATATTTTCTAAATGCTATGACGCTATTATGGCACGGAATTTTGATTTCCTAAGTACATGTTAAAATTTACAGCCTTATACCTAGGACACTCCCCAAGCCACATGATCCAAGACGTTGTTTATGGCTTATTTAAAATTCTCAATAAAGAAAAAGACGAGTATTCGCTTTTTTTGCTTTTGTATTTTTCAAATTTTATTTAATCTATACCATTTCTGACATGTAGTTATTGATATAATAGGAAGACTTTCTTCAAAGATATTGGTAAAGTTGTTGAGGTCATATCTACCACTAGAGAAGACCGATTTGCAGGTTGTTGGCACGTTTAGTTTGCCACCAGAAGCTACTTAGAAGGTATGTTTGTGCTTTATAATACTTATGACTAAATGGTATTCAGGTCTTGCAGTTTTAATAGCCAGTTTCATAAAGAAGATCATTTTTTGGAGATGACTTTGAACGCTTCACGATTAAGTCATCCAAACATCATAATTCTTCATGGGTACTGTGTAGGCCAGGGGCAACATATGCTTATGTATGAATATGTAAGAAAATTTTCACTTTACCATGCTTTGCATTGTGAAGCATATATGCCTTTATCTTGGGGAATTCGCCTAAGAATTGCTATTGGAAATTTGGAATAGCTAGGGGTCAAAAGAAAGCATTTCGTGTCTCTGCCATTTTTCAAAAATTCTGGTATATACTTTTTTTATTATCCAATTTTGGTTACATTAACATGATGTTTCAGATATCTGCACTCCTTATGTGTGCCTCTTTTAGCGCATAGAAATAAAAAACTGTTAATGTTTTACTTGACGAAGATTTAACTATTTGCATACGTGGCTGCTGCTTAGCTGTTTTGAAGCCCTGTAAATCAATAGTGCTAGAGATGAGGTACATGAAAAGTAATAATTTAGATATTGGAGTGATATTTACATTTTGTTTTGATTAGCATATGTTGCCAGATAGGTTTCTTTGAGTCGACAGTTTTTCAAGAATTAAAACGATGCAATCTCCATATGACATTCCATAGTAGAAACTATTGCAATTTTCATGGGATTGACTATTACCTTCCAAAAGTTGAATAATTGTTTCTGTGTTACTACATATTTACCTGAGTTCTTCACATAAAAGGCAAGCATAAAAACAGTAGTTTATCCAAGTTCCAAACTTTATTAGTCCCTTAGAGAATGCATGTGAGTGTAAAGTATGTTCAAGCATTGATCTTGAAATTGGTGAAAAGTTATATTTAAGCACAAGATCAGGTATGTCTTCTTCCTAAGAGAATCACTTCTGAAAATGTCGCACAACATTTTGGTGTTAGTAGTAAAGAACAATACCAGGCTCCAAGTTTTGACTTTGAAGAGTCGGTTAATTTATTTTTCTTTTGTGGGTCAGAATTCACATTTGTAATCTGTATAAATTTAACCCCGTAAAATCTATATTTTATATAGGTGGAGTCTCATACATGTGCTGTTAGTAGCAACTTCATCTAGGAAGTTTAAGGATACGATCATTTCTGTTTATTCCAAGGTATACATATTTTAGTACTTATGATAAAAGCCATTTGGATATCTTTGTAGATTATTGACCCAAAAACCAATGAGGAAAGCAAGTTAATATATTTGTAGGTGATGGTACTTGGCCAAAGAAGAACTTGGCGGATCTTGACATCTTGCAAAGCTAAAGCCATCATTTAAAAGGATGTTACAACAACAGCAGGTATATATGTATTAGAATCTATACATACATGCATATAAGCATATAATGAAACAGCTGCTGAATGGGTCAAAAATTTTCTCGGAAAAAATTTATCGGGTCAACCCAGTCCTGTCTCAACCCGAAAACAAATGATCTATTTTGACCTCTGCTTATGTAGAAACTTTGAGGGAGGTAAAAAACAAGACAAACGTTTTTTTTTTTTTTACTTTCTATTAATGATGTTAGGTCATTGATGTGTACAACCAGAAGTACGAGAGTGTAGCATCAATTTGGCCAGACGTTCATTGACGTATCCTTATTGGTTTGATAAGCTCACAATTTACATTCTTGCGATTCCTGAGCACGAAACATGCGGCACACTCCACACCCTTTCTGCTTGGTACTTCCAGTGTTAACCTTCTGGTTTCATAATATTTTCAAGATTTGGCTCGAATCTTCATTTCGAAATTTCCCCGTTACAGGTTAGATACAAATAATAACACCTTTATATTGATCACACGACCCACACATTTTAGCGATACCTATTTAGAAAACCAAAACTACACTTTTTGTTTATGATAATAATATTTCTAAGCTTGATGACAAGATGCAATGATCAAAGATACAATGGAAAGGGCAGCAAAACTCAACTAAATTTGAAAGAGTCTGAAGGATGCTTATATGCATCCGATATTCAAAGGCGGGGAAGTTGAATTGATGGATTTTAACAATGATGATGATGATTTTCATATAGTAGCTACAAAGCGGGCTTCACGAGGAACGAAAGAAGTAGTCAACCTGGAATTCAAGATTGTCGTTAAGACCACACCACAGGAATATCGGTTTTAATTTTGGTTAATCATTGTACATTTTGAACCGTTATTAATCTTCATACTTTGTACAAATAAGTTACATTTTTAGTTACATTTAAAGCGTTAAATGAGTCCAGTTTTAGATTTACGAGCATTTAAAGAGTTATGTTTTGAATGATAAAATGAGGTTGTTTTGACTCGACTATTTTGGCTCATGGATATGGCCATGGTTTATCATTTGTAAAGTTAAAATTTTGACCAAGTAACACTTTAAAGGTTTCATGGCTTGCGAATACATACATAAGAAAATAAATCCTTTATACTATAAAATTAACACCTTTATAACCTATTTGTCTATCATTAACAAATTTCTAAGTCAGTTCAAATTTAAACAAACTCACTTTAACCATACCCTGTATACCAAAAAAAGACCCGTATAGCTAATACCTACTATTTAAAAAGAACTTTAACTAAACAATGAGCATTTAGTATATCGTATCACTAAAGATCCCTATATCTAATAAACATCAAATATAACTAAACAATAACTGAGAAACATTAAGTCGGTCCTGAGGTAACCCCAACAAACACACTTTATCTTATAGTTAATCAAGTTGTGTAATTGTGTTACAATTTACGTGTAAAGACAATAATGAAAAAATATACGGTGATGACGATAGGATAGGACATGATTTATACGTGATTAGTTCATGGTTGCATACTTACAATAGCTATTATGGACAATAGTAATGCATTCACTAAAAAAATGTATAGGATTGATGTTAGGATTTATGTGTATATAAAAAACACTGTGTTTGACGATACACATTGTTGATTAAAGTTTAGTGACATATCCCAGGGAAGATCATTCTTGCACCATTCATTCCCTCTTAAATTCCGAAAAACCCTAACTTCTGTGTGCTTCATCATCTTTTGGTTTATGTTACAATAAATAAGTTAGTAATTAATAGGAGTTGCTATGTTTTTGTCCATTTGATTTGTGTTTTTGTTGTTACAAACATTGAGATCTGTATGTTTAAATTCTTATTAAGAAACCATGTGAGCATCTGTAAGGTAACTACTGATACAAGCCGACATAGTGTGCTTTCTATATATTCGGATTCCATGGTGAGCTTTCATGCATGCATCTAATCTTTTATTTTGTGAGTTGTCTATATCTTAGTAGGTGATTATGTCTCTTTTTTTCAAAACCCTCGTGATTTTATGTACATTTATTTTACAAAACTATGGTGGAGGCTTTTGGTGAGGTTTAGTGGGACAAAAAACAAAGTACGTCTCTTTCTCAAAACCCTAATGATCTTATGTTCGTTTTTGTAGTTGAAGAACTATGGTGGACGCTTTTAGTGTGGTTTGGCTAGGAAAAAAACCATGGTATGTCTCTTTTCCTCAAAACCCTAATGATATTTTGATTATGTTAGAGTTGATATCATAGCTAAGGTGATTGGGAATTTAGGATTCATGTAACTTGTGCATTACTATATGAGAAAACACCATCACCCCGTGAACCTGCATTCATAAGGTAGTTGAACCATGGCAGACTCAAGTATTGCAAGTAGCCACAAAAATAATTATGTGTATCCCTCACTTTGAATATGGAGGTTTTTAAAGGAGGTGAATGTGATCATAGAGCCTAAGTGTAGTTTAATGGGGTAAGGAGTCTAATTTATTACGTTATTGGCATTTAATTTTCATAGGACATAAACATAAGTAAAGAAAAAAAGTTCAGAACCCAACTACCAAACAAAATTATGAGAAAGAGATATGAAACATGTATTTGGGATATATTTAAGGACTCGAGATTAATAATCATAAGATACAAATACAATAAGTTATCGAATAACCATTCTTTTTTTGTTGAGTTCATTATTCACTAGATAAGTATTATAAAATTTATTCGATGCCTTTGCCTTTTGCCCGTTAGGAAAGTAAATTATGTAGATAAAAATTAATAAAAACTAACTTATAAAAATAAAAAGCATATATATATATATATATATATATATATATATATATATATATATATATATATATATATATATATATATATATATATATATATATATATATATATATATATATATATATATATATATATATATATATATATATATATATATATATATATATATAGTAGTAAATTGTTTAATTTAACTTTTAATTACTTTTTAGTATATATTTGTTCTACTAAAACCTAAAAATAAAAACCACAGTCATACCCGTCCATCGGACGAGTTTGACACTAGTATATATATATATATATATATATATATATATATATATATATATATATATATATATATATATATATAGGATTGCTGCAATTTAATCGGCTTCAATCTAGCCTAAATTTGGGCTTAAATGTAAGTGTAGATGAAGAGAAAGAAAGAGGGAGGATTAGGAGTTTGGATGAGAAAGAAACATAAGAATTTAAAAGGGTAATACGGGAATTATTTGGTGATGTAATACTTTTTACCAGTCTTCGTTGTTTTTTAAACTGTATACATCATAAGGTGAACATAAACAGGAAAATGCACGATAATAGCTTTTTGTTTATGTGTTCTCTGTTATTATTGAGATGTTAGGTTTGGTTTAGATCAGATTTTTGTGACAATAGGCGTGTTTCGAAGCTAGAATTGGGTGTGGGTCAACCAAACCATACCTTTTAGACCCATCACCCAACCCGCCCGACCTGCACTTTTTCCAAACCAGACCATGTTATCAGATACAACAAAGTTGCCTAATACCATTTGGAGGTCAAAAGCTCTATATCTTATATTTCTCCTCTCTTTGATATGTTTCCACAATTTAGAAGTATAGTTCTGTACATGGGAAATATTTGAAGTTTGAACGCTATTTTTTCTTAGTGTCATTACTCATAAATATGAATTTTAAGTTTATGATTCTGTGCCAATGGTTCGTAGTAAAAAGTTTCTTACAAACAGGTCCTTAGCCGATGCTATGCTAATACAGGATCTATGAAACCCTTGATGAAGAAAAAGAACACTTTAGGTTAAAACTGTTGCCTCCTTCATAGAGGTTGAGGCTTAAAGCACAAATAGACCTTAAGGAGAGGGTTCAAGACTTAGCTGATAAAAAAGGCATCAAGCTCGATTTTTCACCTTGAAAGAGTGTGAGACTCACATTCACACACTTGATAGTCCATGCAGTAACATTCGTTTGGAGATTGGATTGCCCCTAGGAGTGCCTTTTGTTCACCCCATGAACTACCCAACAAGGCAAAGATTGGGTTTCTTCAAACTTATGAACTTGGTTGGACAACCAACCTTGATATGGAAGCTCCATCTAATTAACACTGGACAACATGCTGATAATTGAAACACTCTTTACTTTTCTGTGGTATTTTATTTCTTTATATATGCATTTCTCTTCATTATTACCAATATGATCCCAAAATGATTGCTTTTTTTCCGGTTAACCAAGGGTAGGAGTGACATTGTTCAAGATTGAGCTTTCCCATAACCAATTGGTTTTATCATGCTCTCCTCATCATTTGTTAACTGGACGGTTTTCCTCTTACACCTTTGAATTTAAATGATTATAGCATATCATGGCCATGACCAAGATCAAAGTTGAATCAAGACAATAGTAATAATACTGAGAATAATCATGTACAGTCATCAAAGAATAATCTTGAAGAGGTGAAGAAAAACATTGTAAAAGCAAACGAGGAAATCAAATTATTGAAATTGGCTGCCAGCTCACTAAACACCAAGCTTGAGACAGAGAAGGCAACACTTGCCAGAATTAAGCAGAGAGAAGGGATGGCTAAAGTGGCGGTTGCTTCTCTTGAAGCTGAGCTAAACATGACAAGATCAAAAATTGCTCTCATTCAAACAAACGAAAAAGAGGCCCGAGAATAAATGGTAGAGCTTCCAAAACAGCTACAAAAAGCAGCCAATGAAGCAGATCAAGCAAAATTAATGGCTAAAAAAAACTTGTGAAGAGCTAAAGAAAGCGAAAGAAAATTAGAGCAAGAAAAAGCAGTAGCAAGTACAATCTCGATGCTGCATTGTAGAAAGCCAAAAAGGCAAAGAAGGAAAGCTTGGTGTTGAACAGGATTTAAAGATGAGTCAGTTATCTTCTATTTATAGATTGAAGTTCATGCCCAAGAATATATTGTATTAGGTTGTCTAAGCTAGCTGATATAAGATGCACTATTCGAACATGACTCTTTCAATAGTTTATTGTTCAACTAAATCCTAAAAATAAAAACCAAAAATCAAAATACTTACCTGCTTTTAGCCATTTTATAGATTGAGGTAACATCAGTTATAGACCTTAACCGTTTCATTTAACTGTTAATTACTTTTTAGTATATATTTGTTCTACTAAATACTAAAAATAAAAAACCACAAGTCATACCCGTTCATCGGACGAGTTTTATTATATATATATATATATATATATATATATATATATATATATATATATATATATATATATATATATATATATATATATATATATATATAGACTTAGGATCAAAATAAGAAGATTACTTAAAATAAGAATGAATAAGAAGAACTATAATCGCAAATCCGAGATGCACGGATCTAAATTATATGCATCCCTATAATCTTAGATGCATTATAACGCACCATAGTGTGTTTATAGCTTTAATCGGATGCATATCATATATTAGATGCATTTCATGATTTCTCTTGTTTTTGTTCCTCTCGCGTGCGAAATTATGAAAATCAATTTGCACCATCTATACATCAAATTAACTTTGAAACTCAAGATGTTGCATCTATATGAATAGAAATGCATCTAATGCAAGTCGTTGCATCTCAAATGTGTGGTTTTGGTCACTTCTCACCACTTCTTATTTTAATTTACTTTATTGGATCTCTACTATATATATATATATATATATATATATATATATATATATATATATATATATATATATATATATATATATATATATATATATATATATATATATAACCGTTCGACCGCGGTTGAACCGACGACTAAACCGGATCAATAAAAAAGCGAGTTTTAATACATTGTAATTAAGTTTTTCTAACGGATGTGACATGAACATACACATCCATGTTGTCATGTTGTATAATTAAGTTTTCTACTAAATGTAGACATGAACATACACACAAACCGGTCATTGCCCTTAACCGAATACATAAGTTACTTGTACCAAAATCAGAAGAAAATGAAACTCGTGAGGTATAACTTTATTATTCACCATTATTTATAATGGCAAAACCCTTGATGCCCTAAACCCACAAACGAGCTTGGGCCTATTTATTCTCTAATACTCTCCCATGATTCGAGCAGCGAAATCGCAAAGCTTGAACCGAGTAGGAAACTAAAGAAAACAAAATAAAACAATTACAAAAATATAACGGATAACCCAAAGTATCCCAAACAGTCGTCTCGGGAATAAGAACCTAGATTCGACACCAACAAAAGTCGTCTCGAGAATAAGAACCCTAGATTAGACAACAAAGTAGTCTCAGGAATAAGAATCCTAGATTCGACACCAACAAAAGTCGTCTCGGGAATTAACACCTGGATTCAACATAAAACAAAACAAACAATTAAATAACTATAATTTTTTTTTAACTAACATAATCTGATGAAGAATTTAACAAAGATTCAACTTCATATATTAAAAGCAATAAAGGGTGAAACTCGAGTATCATTTTTTTTCTTCTTGTTGCGTCGAACAAGAGCAGCAACCTGATATGAGTTTTAAGTAAAGTCAAAAAGTCAACACAACACAATATCACAACTGATTTTCATAAAGCCGTTTTGGCGGGAAAATCAGTTATTCCATTCCTTGTATAAATCATTCACTTGTAATCATTTTAGATCATCTCTTTGAATTGTAAAAACAATATTCTCTCTGTAACAAATTCACTATCCTAATAACAAATCATCAATTTGTCCAATACTCTTTTCTAGTTCTTGAGTATTCACATTTTGTTGAAGATCTTTATCATTTCTATTATTAGAGATCTAAAGATCATATTAAGTGGTATCAAGAGCCTACAATCCTGCACCTATCCACCATATCCAACTGAATTCTGTTAGAATTCAGTTATTCCATCATCAGTTACACAACCAGTTCTTGAATTCTGTTCTTTTGAAAACACTAATCATGGTGGGTACAAGATCCACTGAGAATGCTAGAAGTGAACTTGATAGGCCGATTACAATGGAAGATCTCATGCGTACCATCACTGAAATGGGTACTACAATCCGAACCTTGGAGAATCGATTGAATAATGGAGAAGGTACCAGTCAAAGAAATGGGATTCATAGAGTCAAGGTGGTAATCAGAGATCAGTTTAGTAGAGTCACCAAGATTGAGTTCCCAAAATTTGGTGGAGGATGATGTTAGGGGTGGTTATTCAAGTGCGAATAGTTCTTTAAAGTGGACAATATCCAAGATGGTATAAGGTAAATCTTGTTTCAATTCATTTACATGATTTAGCTTTAATGTGGCATAGACAATTTGTGAGGTATCTTGGGAAGATGTGTCTTGGATTGTGTATAGAGAAGCAATTTTGAAAAGATTTGGATGCATTTATGATGATCCTTTGGGTGAAATCAAGAAACTTAAACAAGTAGGCAATATTCAAGATTACATTGATGCTTATAATGATTGTTGTGTAGAGTCGATTTGCACGAAGAACAATGTATGAGTTTCTTTATGGTGGGTTACAAAGTGAAATTGAGTGGGTTTGTGAGAATGTTTAGGCCAAGATCTCTTGCAGTTGTATGGGTTGTGTAAACTGGAAGAAGCTAAGTTGAATGTGTTAAAGCAGGCGAGGCCATCACTTTTACCAACACCAAGATTCCAAAACTCAATTCCAAATCATTGCCCCAAACCTTTATCTTTACACACCAAATCCAAATTGGAGAAATAAAGTGTGTGTATGCAAACACCCCATTAGAAACAATTGACACAAAAGAGTTAGATGAGAAAAGGCAAAGAACAATGCTTTTATTGTGATCAAAGATACACACGGGGCACAAATGTGGGGGACAAGTGTTTTCTCTTGAAGTTTTAGGAGAGAATAATGAAAAGTGTTGGAAGAAGTTGGTGCTGATGGTGACTTAGCGGTTGAAACAGGAGAAGCAGGGAATTGATTGACTATATGCCACAAATTTCTTTAAATGCTATCAATGGTACCACTACTTACAAGACTTTGAGAGTTTATGGTAATGTAGGGAATCATAAGCTTCATATTTTGATTGACTGTGGCAGTACTCACAATTTCATGGATGTCAATACTGCTAAGAGAATAGGCTGCAAACTTAGTAGTACTTGTCCATTTCAAGTTGACATAGTTGGTGGTGGCAAATTGACTAGTCAATGGGTCTGCAAAGAGTTTAAATGGAAGTTGCAAGGTGAGGAGTTTGAAACTGATGTGATGCTTTTGCCTTTAGGAGGATGTGAAATGGTACTTGGAATTCGGTGGTTATCTACATTGGGTAACATACTAGCTAATTTCAAGGAATTAAGAATGAAGTTTAAGCATAAAGGTAAAAGCGTATTGTTAAGAGGAACACAAAAGGCTGAGTGCAATGGAAACAAGGAAAGAAAATGCAAATTCAAACACCCCAAGTTGAATTATCCTCTATGATGTTATGTGTTTACCCAACCACCTCACTAAACATGATTTCGTGACAACCAACAAAGGTTCAGTAGAATCACCAAAAATGTAAGCGAGCTAGTTAAGGAATTCACGATGTTTTTGCGGTACCTACTAACCTTCCACCCATTAGACCTTTTGACCATAAAATTCCACTCAAAGAAGGAAATTTACCCATTAATGTTAGACCTTACGAGACACTCACCCACACGAAGGATGCAATAGAAATCATGGTGAAGGAGTTACTTGACCTTTGGAGCAATTAGAGATAGCCAAAGTCCATTTCTTCTCCGGTGGTTATGGTTAAAAGAAAGATGGAACTTGGAGGATGTGTGTGGACTATAGAGCAGGTTGAATAGTGCTACCATCAAAGACAAGTTTCAATACCGATCATAGAGGAATTGATTGATGAGTTGCGGGGTTCCATGTACTTCACCAAGTTGGATTTAAGGTGCGCTATCATCAAATTAGGATGTACCCTCGACATAGAAAACAGACATTCAAAACACATGAAGGATTGGTCTCACAAATGCTCCTTCTACTTTTCAAGCTTTAATGAATTCTGTTTTCAAAGAATATTTAAGGAAGTTTGTGTTGGTATTCTTTGATGACATACTTGTGTATAGTCCTACTTTGGAAGATCATGTACAACAGGTAAGATTGGTTTTGCAAATTATGAGAAACAACACACTCTATGCCAAGCGGTCTAAGTGTGTTTTGGTGCACAAAAGTGGAATACTTGGGGCATGTGATCACTAGAGAAGGAGTTACTCTTGGGAGTTCTAAAATTAAAGCTATGAAAAGCGGCGGTGCTGTTAACCTCAAGCAATTAAGGGATTTTGGGTTTGATTGGATACTACGAAGATTTGTGAAGAACTATGCAGTTATCAGTCATCCTCTAACTCAACTACTTAAGAAGAATGGGTTTGTTTGGTCAGAAGTAGCACAAGTGGCATTTGATAAGTTGAAATCAGCAATGTCTCAAGCTCCAGTTCTTAAGTTGCCAAATTTTAATGAGTTGTTTGTTATTGAGACAGATGCTTCCCAAGGAGGAATTGGAGCAGTTTTGCAACAGGGTGGTCATCCAGTAGCCTATTACAGTAAAACTCTAGCTCCTAAACACCAATCATTGTCCACTTATGAGAAGGAATTGTTGGCAGTTATACAAGCTTTGGGTAAATGGAGAGGATATCTTTTGGATAGGCATTTCAAAATCAAAACAGACCATTTCAGTTTGAAGTATTTGTTGGAACAAATAATTACAACACCTACGCAGATGAAGTGGTTACCTAAGTTGGTGGGGTTTGACTATGAGATTTTGTATAAGAAAGGAAGTGAAAATAAAGGCGAGATGCTTTGTCCGGTACCTACCGATTACGCAGTTACTACATCTAGCCCTTTCTACAATTTCCAGGTGATTATATGCGAGAGGATACTTGATTCTTGTAAGGAAGATGAGGAATTACGAAGATTGCCTCGACTTGAAGCCAATGCTCAATCACAAAGCACTCAGATTTGGTACATGGGCAGTTGAGAAGGAAAGGAAGATAGTAGTTGGTGATAATGAGCGGTTAAGACATGAGTTACTTCATTATTTCCATCTTGATCCAAGTGGTGGACATTCGGAGTACAAGCTACTATCGCAGAATCGGTGGTTTATGCTATTGGAAGAAGTTGAGACAAAAGTCAAAGAATATGTGGCCAATTGTAGAGTTTGTCAAGCAAATAAACCCGATTTATGCGCTTATCTGGATTATTGCGACCTCTTCCTATACCTAAACAAGTTTGGTCGAAATTTCAATGGATTTTATAGAAGGTCTTCCACCTTCTAATGGAAACAGTTTTGTTTGTGGTAGTGGATAGACTAAGTAAATGCGGTCATTTTATTCCAATGAGCCATCCTTTCACATTGCTCGGTAGCTCAAGCTTTCTTGGATAATGTGTACAAGCTCCATGGTCTTCCCAAGGTGATAGTAAGTGGCAGGGGACAAGGTTTTCATCGGTTTATTTTGGAAGGAGCTATTCAAGATGTTAAAGGTCGATCTACACTTGTCTACTTCATACCATCCTCAAACCGATGGACAAATGAAGTAGTCAGCAGTGCACAGAATGTTACTTAAGATGTATGTCGGGGAAAAGCCTAAGGAATGGTAAAAATGGGTCTCTTTGGTGAATATTGGTATAATACCAATTACCATACCGCAACCCAAGTTACACCCTTTGAAGTATTGTATGGACAACCACCTTCCAATCAATTGCTTATGTTCAAGGTCAAAGTTCGGTGGAAAGTGTGGATAGATCCTTGGCTGCAAGAGAAGCTCTTGTCGGTTGCTCAAATTCCATTTGGAAAGGTCTCGAAGCATAGAATGAAGGCCATTCTTGATGCTAAAAGAACGAAAGGAGTTTGATATTGGGCAATGGGTATACCGAAATTGCAACCTCATAGGCAAGTCACCGTGAGAATGGGAAATACAACAAGCTTAATCCTAAGTACTATGGACCATTTCGATTATTGGAAGGATAGGACGGGTAGCATACAAATTGGAGTTCTCTGCAGGTTGAGATACATCCGTGTTTCACGTTTCGACTTAAGAAATACAAAGGTTCGATCCTACAACAAACCCCATGTTACCAAGATGCAACACTTGAAGGTGAATTGAAGTTGTTCCAGTCAGATACTTGACGGAAGATTGGGCAAAGTGGGTTCTTGACTAAAGTCTTTGTTCTAGTCGGATGGTCGAATGGAACTCGGATGATGCAACATGGGAACTACATAGTGATATGGTCAAGCGCTTTCCTCGATTTTGACATTGATGCTTGAGGACAAGCACTTCAAGGAGGAAGTATTGATATGAGTTTTAAGTAAAGTCAAAAAGTCAACACAACACAATATCACAACCCATTTTCATAAAGCGGTTGGCGGAAAATCGATTATTCCATTCCTTGTATAAATCATTCACTTGTAATCATTTTAGATCATCTCTTTGAATTGTAAAACAATATTCTCTCTCAGAACAAATTCACTATCCTAATAACAATACTCTTTTCTAGTTCTTGAGTATTCACATTTTGTTGAAGATCTTTATCATTTCTATTATTAGAGATCTAAAGATCATATTACAACCAAAATCACCTTTTTCTTTTAACTCATTCACGCCCAAAAAGAATACCGCTTTTGTTATTATAATGCCAATCTTTTGTCGTCTGGTCCTCTAGGGTATTCATGGGTTGGGTAATATCCGAATAAACCAAAACCGAAACCGAACCGAACCGAAAATAACCGAACCGAACTCGAATCGATCCGAAATTGTCAAAACCGAACCGAACCGAAATAAAAGTTCGGTTTCGGTTCGATTATGGTTTAGCAATCAAACTGAAACCGAATCGAAAACCAAAATTAAATAAATATATATTTTTTTATATGTTTATATTAAAAATATATTAAAACTTTTTAATATATATATATATATATATATATATATATATATATATATATATATATATATATATATATATATATATATATTTTTAAACTTGAAAATTATTTTTTTCAAAAATATATATAAATAAATGAATAAATTATTAAATTTAGGTAATTCGTTATTCGGTTCGGTTTAGTTAAATTTGAATTCGGTTCGGTTCGGTTCTCGGTTATACCTAGAAAAAAAATTAACCGAACAAACCGATAACCGAACCGATGAACACCCCTAGTCCCCTCTTTTCTTCTGAACCAAAATAATACATTAGATATTATTGGATGTGTTTTTTCTTTTCGAATGTTTTGTTTTTGTGATTATGGTTTGACGGGGTGGCTTAGGGCAAGCGGCTCAACATAGCTACCCAGGTTTGAGGATCAAACCCGCTCTGATACCATGTCAGACAATGAAACCAGTAGGTATAACTTTATTATTCACCATTATTTATAATGGCAAAACCCGAGATGCCCTAAACCCAAAAACCGAGCTTGGGCCTATTTTTTCTCTAATAAAATCATCATCAATTTCTATAGTAAGAATTACATTTAAATAGATTTATTAGTATATGAATAACACACACAAAGGTTGTGTTGTTCATCTTATCAAGCGAAAAACGCAGCAATCCTAGCAATAGGAAACAAAGTGACGTTATCGTACGCTTTGTGTTTATCGTCTATCACTTAGCCATTAAGGATATTTTGTTCATCTTCACAAGCGTATACACATCCTTAATTACTGCATTAAATGACTCTGTTTAGATCCTATGCCTATTATTAGTCATCGCTAACCACTATCCAAGAAGACGTATGTTTAATGTATTGAAAAAGTACGAGCAAGTGTTGGGAATTCGATCGCGACATAAGACATGATTATGAAACAGCTTATATATAGATTTACAAAATTTATAAATTCAAATATCAACAATATAATCTTTTATATAATAAAACAAAACCCTTAGTGAGAATTTTTCATTTCAAAAAAAATCAAACCATACCTTATCAGGTAATATTTTTTTTAAATTAATTTTTTTTCCTGAATTTTGAAAAATATTTAAACCTAAACATTTCTTCATTTAGCAAGACTTGACAAAATTCAGTCTTATTAGATGTAGATTTTTTTCAAAAATACACATGTCCTTGACATTCATTAATTAATACTTTTGGGTGAAAATTATAAATAAAAACCGAACTCAAAATCAATATTCTCACCTCTCTGTTCCATATGTTTTCTTCCCATAACCTAAAGACAAAAAATAAAACCCTAATAACTCGAATCGATGAACATGATCAACCCTACTCTTTACCCTAAAACCCACTTCTGTCATCTAAATTTGGGTGAGTACTCAATTGCTATTATTCTTTCATGATCCGTGCTTTTAAGAAAGATCAATTGAGGTTTGAGGGTTTGATATGTTATGATGAATAAAATCGCATGATCAATTGTCTAATCTAATTTTTCTTAATTTCTTTTTAGACTTTAATTCAATTTTATTTTGTTTGTAGGGATGCAACTGAAACTCATGAATCGATTTTTTGAATAGATTGATGGTAAGTGTTTGAATCGATTTTATTGTGTTTATACTTTATATGATATGTGAAGCCAAACTATCCACGATTGCTTTTGATTTTTCATGGTACCCGCCATCTCTCTTAGTTTTATGTTCCTTTTATTGTGTTGCCATTATTCTTGCACATATTTTAATAGATTCTAGCCATTTATAGTTAAATAGACATCATTTAATCTTAAAACACGATAAACAAATACACATCATTGATGCTCTATCGGGTGTTAGGTGTGCGTTTTAGAAGTGATTATTGTGACCTGAATTCAAAGATAATAAGAAGATTGAAGGTGGGTGTTTGGGATTTGTTATAAAATAGTGGTGTGGGTTCAGATCATATGTTATGAAAATGAGTATTATTGTTCATAAGCTTAACAATCCCAATTGCAAAACTGTTTCTCATGCCTGAAAACACAAAATAATAATAATAATAAAAGAATTTGTTTATAATAAAATGCAATTGCTTTATGACCGAATATTATTTAAAGGTTTAGGATCAAACCTGTACGTGTATATATCTTCGCCGTCCTACTTTTTCTTACAAGATTGACAAAAGCCCAAGAAATCTCAAGAGGTACGAATTCAACACTTCAGAACAATTAGTATCCTATTTTTCGTACTTGAAAGGCTTAGCAATTAAATATACCCGGGTATGTTACGATTCAATAGTATGACGTGTTACAACTAATAGTATTATTATTTGTTTCACCTGTTTTAGCTTTAGAAGTGTTTAAAATCTACCCATTTTATGCATCCATGGACAGTTATCCAACATAGGCAAAATAAAGAAGTTCAAAAGACGACAACAGTGGGTTCGTAGCCCACACCTTTTTGGGTCAGAACTTTATTGTGTCTCCTTTTATGCAGAATTTTGATAACTAGGCAAAGATATTGCAACAATGTTTATATCTTAATTAACATGAAAATATTGTGACTGATCGATAGAATTGGAACATTATAAGACCACATTTATTGGGATGAATTACAATTTTTTGTAGATAGAGTAATAAGATTGATCATGATATGTATGGCATGTCTGTGTGGTTTGATCTTGAAAATTAGGATCAAGTTAAAAGTGTGATATCGAATTAATGATATTAGAGTGAGTAAATTTACGGAATATGAGTGTGACAAAAAGATATTGCATATATATGTTGCAAAGTTAATGAATAGCTTACATGTCATTTTGCTGATAAGGCTCTATATTGTATTGTCCAATTTATTAATTTTTTTTCATTTATTGAGATTAATACATACAAAATAATTGTTTTCATCGAATGATAAAGTGGTATTCATCAAGTGCTGTGGTTACTTTATGTTTGCAGACTCGTCTATAGCTATCTGTTATTGTCCCTCAAGAAACTTTTGATTGTCACTTGAATGATTATGAGTTGGGCAAAAAAAACATACTTTTATTTATTTAAATGTAAGTAATTAAGGCTATATGGGAATACGTAGTGAAAGTGTTTATATGCTTATTGGTTTGTGATGAATTCGTTACGACTATACATCGATTTCGAGGGTGTTTCACGTTGGTTATTAAAAGTTATTTATCTACTTATTGTTCCTTTTAAACATAATTAAGCACGTATTGGGGTGTTTGGGACTACTTAGTTAAGTGTAGAGCAAGTATATTGAGTTGTTTATTCACATATTTAGTTGAAAGACGTGTTTTCGTCTCAAACAACTTTAACTCGAGGTGGTTACAATAGTACTGTAGAATATTTTTACTTATTATTGTGTGTTTTCTCGGACTACATTGTAGCGCCTTGCGAAATGATGGAGAAGTTTGAGAAGAACGTCGCTATGCGTGGATCGGTCGATCAAAAACATCAACCAAGAAGGGCAATAACTATCCTGTTGGCTCGCCATTCTATTTGCTTTTTTGTGTTCGTCGTCATTGGATCATGTAAGATTACCCCCTTTGACTCTCCACACGGGTTGATTTTCAACAATTGACTTTTGCATTTATATCATACTTGACTTCTCTTTAATCATTATAATTAGTTCATGTTGATTAACAAATGTTAGCTCTAAATTGTGTTCTTTTATCGTTTATTGCACTCTGCTTAAGATAATAAGGACAACTACAAGTGGTGGAATGGCTTGAAGATCAATTAGAAGATCACTAATGGCTGCGTTTAAACTTTGTTGTTCTTGCCCATAGACAAACATTGTTACTTGAAAATCTAACAATTCTTTCAACGGTCTTAAGAATCAATGAGTTTCAAGCCTGTTGAAGTAAAGGTACAACAATATATATAGATATTATGAGTATTTATTTGATAATATTATCATCCAAGAAAGAAAGTAAATAAGGATGTTATATCAATTCAAGGAATACCTATTCAACCTTCAGTTTTCTTAAGAATGTTATAGGTGAATAAGGATCTCTTGCTCTTTATAGAGGCATGGTTGTTCATTTGTTTTAAATGTGTATTCACATTAATGTTATGGCATTGCAGGTGATGTGTTCCTTTTAAATAATTTAAAGTTCATACACTTATTAGATCGGGCACTGTTTGAGAAAATAGCATGTTTTATAATTATGTTTGTTCGTCAATAACATATAGACAATGAAGTTTGAACTTGACTTTCATGCTTTTAGCTCTAAGAGTTTGACAATATCTGGACAATTTAACTAAACTTTAAAAGTCTATCAATTTGAATTGGACTAATAGAAATACTCAATTTTTCCACATAACAAAATTAAGATTCATGATTAGTGAATAAAAGTCAAAACTAAACACATCATTTGTAAAATTGATGTTATGAGAAAGTCATAAAAGCACAATTATTCAAAATTAACAAAGGGTGATTAATGATTCATGGTTTTTTGACATCAGGTTAGAAGATTTGACACACAATTGCATTATGGTTGCGTTATAATTGAGCTACGATGGCCACTTTTAACACAAATAGCAGACTATGAGCCTCAGAGTGCATTGTAACCAAGCTATGAATAACTATGATATCTCATATCTATGACCATCTTTCAAATGCATAAGATTAGAAGAACTGTCTTTTGAAGTGACATTGCTACCATACTCAAACAAGGAATACCAATTAAAAAATATTGATTTTGCATTTAACTTAATTGTAATACTTTGAATAAATCCGTGCGCACAGGTATTATAACTAGTAAACTTGTAAACAATTCTTTATACTTAACCAACAATTAGCATAAATAATTATAAGATATAAACACCAATAATATTTAATCTAGCGGATTAACATAACATTTAAAATTTGATAACTTTATTACGATATTAATTGTTGATACAAAAGTTGGACGTTTATTTGGGGCTCCGCTCTTGTATCAATTCTGATTTTTGCTTGAGACCGCAAGACTAAGAGACGAAACCACCGTTAGGCTTATCATGGATTGTCTCCCACGATTATCCTCCGCGTGAGAGTAAGTAATCGGTCTAGGGTTAAAGGAGAGTTAGGGTTTCGTAAGTCGTACCTTTAACGAGGAATGTGATTCCTTTATATACACACGGAATCCTTGTTGGTTCCGTGTTCCTCAACCTCGCGTATCCCGCCCAAGTCGGTTGGGAATGATTATCTCCTTGATTAAGAGATATCCGATATCTATTCCGTAAATAGATTCGTCTTTGGGCCTTCGCGCCTTAACGCTATCGCGTGGCCCACTTTGTATTGGGCTTGTCAAGAGGGGCTTTAGGCGGGTTCATAACCCGGATATAGACTATACGTCATCATTAATATTTAGTTTATAAAGTTAACTTTCAACAGCAATAAATTTAAAAACTTATGCCGCTTACACATAATCAAGAATCACATATAAACACACGCGTTTGGTGTCATTGTTTGTACCAATGCTACGATCGAGTAAACTTTGTTAGCTTATAATTAGTTAGTAATAGTGATGTAGTCAAACTGGATATAGATAGGAACCGTGACACTTGTATCTGTATAATTTTCTACTAGATGTAGACATGAACTTAATTAAACATCCATGTTGTGTAATTAATTAATGGACACGGGGTAATTTCTTGTTGCTTGATACACTTTCGCCAACATGGAATGTTTCAATATAAACATATACTCCGTAATATACTTTTCAGCCTTTTCTAGCCATGGAGTTAATCTTTAGCGTATGAAATCAACAATGTGCAAGCCTAATAACAGATTGAACCATGCAAAGTGAAATTCGAAATCACAACCATCATCATTGTCGTCAACCATCAACATATTCGATTCATGCATCAAATTTGTTTCATTCTAAATACTCCGTATTTAGCATGAAAAACTATTTTCAAAACAAATTATTGCCTAAAAACTATGAACGGATCGATTTATGCATAAATTGTTCATCATCAAATGTGTCTGCACCTAAGTGCTTAAAAAATTCATAAGCATAAAGATTCTGATCTAAGAATAAGAAACTGGTTGATTCTGAGTTACGAATAAGAAAGAGGAATTAAAAGGAAAGAAAAATTAAAAATCATCAATTGTCATAGCACATTCATTTTAGAGATTGAGAAAAAGCCACCATGAATTTTTCAAAATCTGATAACCGAAAAAAACTTGTTGACCATTTTCCTATTAGAAAAAGATTTGTGTGCCCTTTTTCTTTATTTTACTAATTTGACTAAATATAATATGATTAATATAATTGGAAGTTTGAAAAATCACAAAACTGCCATCACTCATATAAACCTTTGATTTGATCATCTGACGGCCATAATTATGTCTTATCTTCTTTACAATAACATTCTGTTTTAGTTCAACTCATCATCTCTAGATGTCACCAAAGACAATACTGTGAGGTTTCCATTCATACTTTCAGATGGATTAACAAAGTTGAAAGAGCTGATTGCAACAAGATTTTGGCTCAAGCTAGGAAGCTTTAAGCTCAAATATGAAGACAAAGATGGTGATTTGATATTGATTGCATGCGACAGTGATTTAGATTTGTCAGCGAATGATTTTAGATGACCAGACGGTCACACTGTCATAAGACTCGTGGTTTGCCGGCTTGTGATCAGTTAATCAGATTTCCTAGACTATCTTCAATTAAAACAATAAATTTGGTGCAATATGTGGCCTGGTACACTTACCAACGACATTTTACACTAAATATGGTGCAACATCAAATTTTTCCACCAAAACTCAAGAGCGTTAAATTAACAATTATTAATACTATTAAGAAAAGGTTTTTGGTGGTGTAAGTTTGCTAAAGTGTTCTTGTAATCAATGGATGAAAGTATAGTAAATGAAGTTTGTTGCTAGTGATAAGTTAGTTATGGTTAAAGCTTCTTATAAGTTGTCGTCTAGTATAATCGCTATGCGTGAAAGCAGGTGAACCTTATAAGTTGGTGGTGTACTGGTGTTTAGTCTTTTTGAAGTGATTCCCGTTGTTATATTGAATATCGGCATAATGTTTAACCTATATGTAATATGTTTGGTGAAAGAGGTGAGCCTTTTTGAATTGTCTTTAATCTCTATTAATATCGTAACTTTTGAAAGAAAAAATTTTGAAACCCATATTATGAACCTATGGAGGTGTGAATCATTGTAACATTCGATTTACATAGTTTTTTTTAAACCACATTAGTCATAGTTAAGTATACAGGTACTGCTATAATCACTTGCATCTACCCAGGTTAATATTCTATCCTAGGTCTATGAAACTACGAAATGTATCTTAGTTATGTATACTTCAAGTTACTACATGGTAAAGAAACTAAGCACACGAGCAGACAAGTACGGCTTTGGATTAAACACAAAAAATGGTTCATTACCACTCTGCTTTCGAAATGTTTGGTGATTTTGAGTCATGTTATAGTTATTATGTGATATTAATGTGTTCTAAGGGACTACAATTATACATTTATACTTGGTAATGTTTATTATTCCTGAACCTGAAGAGTTTTATTTATGGACATAAGCTTAGGTAATGCATTAATATATACTACTTTATAATAGATTTGGGACTTGATAAAAGAGGTAGTCTTAAAATTGTAAGACCAAAAACATATCCTTATTAAGAAATAACAATTCATTTACTCAATAATAATACAAAGGCTTTATGACCCAACTTTATGGCGGAAAAATTCAAACTTTATGACCAAACTTTTAAAGCCATGTAATAAAAATGGTCAATACGTTACAAAACTTTATCATAAATATATTTGACTTTTGCGAAAAATTCAATACCTTGCACACATAAATTAAAAGTTATGGCATTTTTGTAACAACTCCAATATTCATTATGCCCATTTAAAATGTAACAGCAAACTACAAAACTTCATCATAAATATTTTTTAAATTATATTCATTAAATTCATACTTTTAATTTATACTCTAACCTACGGGATATAAGACCCACAAACACACAAAGAAATCTCATTTTTCATTCTCACCGAAAACACACACTACCAAAATCATCCCATCTATCTCATTATCCGTAAAAGAACACGCATCATCACCTCAATCGCCACAACCGCCCGACGCCTTCTCCACCGCCACAATCATAAATCTACTAAAAACATTTGTTCGTCACAAAATAGATATCGGCACCATACCACAGCATTGGCGAGGAACTTAAGTGTGAAACTCTTTTATTATAAACTTTAGAACCTGATAGGTTCATTCTATTATAGACTTTAAACGTGTGAATAAGAAACTTGGTACAAGTTTTACAGTGTTTATTATTACTTGATCTGGCATTGTGAACAAATATGACCATGCTTCATAAGTAAAGTACGCTAGCTAATATCTCTACTCACTTTTTGGTGTAGCATACACCAATTTAGGGGTGTTCATCGGTTCGGTTATCGGTTTGTTCGGTTTGTTTGATTCGGTTTGTTCGGTTAATTTTTTTCTGGGTATAACCGAGAACCGAACTGAACCGAATTCAAATTTAACTAAACCGAACCGAAAACCGAACCTCCAATAACCGAAAACCGAACCGAATAACCCGAATTACCTAAATTTAATAATTTATTCATTTATTTATATATATTTTGAAAAAAAATAATTTTCAAGCTTAAAAATATTATATATATATATATATATATATATATATATATATATATATATAAAAGAGTTTTAATATATTTTTTAATATAAATATATAAATATATATATATTTATTTAATTTCGGTTTTGCTCGGTTTCGGTTTGATTATTAAAACCATATAGAACCGAAACCGAACTTTATTTCGGTTCGGTTCGGTTTTGACAATTTCGGTTCGTTACGAGTTCGGTTTGGTTCGATTGGTTTTCGGTTTATTCGGATATTACCTAACCCATGAACACCCCTACACTTGTTGATGGGCCTATTGACGAGGGCCGAGATGTTTTACTAGGCCTAAGACAGCTAGCCTTAAAAGATGTAAGATCATCATTCTATTATGAAATAATGCTCCATTTGCAAATAGTCCTTGGTTTATCATTTGCTGCTACAGGATTATTACAAGTTTTGAATGTGAATTATTGTTACAAGTAAGGGTACCGAATTAGTAGTTCGGTTCGGTCGGTTTTAGCAAATTCGGTTTGGTTAGTAGTTCGGTTCGGTTATTTTCGGTTCGGTTCGGTTTTGGTTTTCGATTTATTCGGTCTTTTCGGTTTTTTCGCTCACCCCTAGTTACAAGAGAAACCAAGGCCCATTGCTCTTCAAAGTCGTGGTATTGAATCCCCTTTATCTTAAAGGAATGTAAAGTGCGAGGCCATTTTTAAATGATCTTGAACAAATTTTATCGCCGTCGCCTATTTATTGTTTAATCAAGTTGCAGATCTAGACTCGCTTCTAAAAGGCTTTTGTATAATTGCAATCGATATGTTTTTGTACATATTGCACATTAGTTACTTTCTAGATCTTAGATGGTTGAACGATTGGGTGATTGCACAATGGGCATTTGTTAATTGGGATAATTGTCTAGATGTATATATTTCGCACTTTTTGCTCATGTGTGTATCGTTCTATTTTTTCCTCTTAATTAAACATACCTTAAAAAATGTTCAATGTTGCATATATCAAGTGGAACGGTGTTTGGATGATTCAAGAATGCTTATTGTCACATGTGTAGACTTACAACCGTGCAAGGGTACAGCCTCATTCTCGCAACACATAAAACCAATCTTGATAAAAGAAAAGCTCGAGCCTTTATGTTTTTGTTTTCTATGTTTTTAATGTGATTTGAGGGAACATATATTAGGGCTGGATCACAAATATGGGATTTCGGTCTTTTAAGAAGGGCAAATGATAAATAATAAAATAAAATAAAATAAAATAAATAAATAATAAATTAGATTTGACATCATTTGTTCTTGTGTGTAGTGAATGAAGTTTTTTTCTTTTAGGTATATACTTTCAAATTCATCCTCTTTAGGTATTTTACTAAATTTTGGACATTTTGCCTTCTTAGCTAATAGGATTTTTTTCCGAAGGGCAAAATGTCACATAGTACCCTATAGATGATGAATTTGAAAGTATAGTACCCACAAAAGAAAAAAATTTGTTCGCCACCCACAAAACAAATGATGGCAAATATGATACTTTTTTTATCATTTGCCCTTTAAGAACTTAGTAGGCTTTGGTGTTTTTGTTGTTGGGTATGGTTTTGTTTTGGCTAAAGAGACCCCATTTCGAAATGAAAGCCCAAAATGATTGGTTATTTTATGATAGATTAGTTAACAAAGGTCTCTTACGCCAAGTCTTATCTTCAATTCATGTGCTTTTGATTCTTGTTCATGATTGTTCGAGAAGATTAATCAGACTTTGTATGCAATGACAAAGATGTCTATTGCTAAGAGTGTCTCATGAGGGGTTGGGGTAGGTATTTTGTTGACGAGTATGTTTTTGTTGTTGTTGCCTTTAGTCAAATAAGTTCGAGTAGTGGGTTTTGAAAGTACTACACACAATTCCTTTAGGTTGTGTTATATTTGGGTCGTTATATGTTATTATTCGAATGGCTCGTGTTGATGGCGCGTTGTTTGTTCCTTCAAGCCTGTACAAAAAAGGAGATTGAGCTTGGTTCATAAATGAGTTCAAAAAAGAGAAGTATTTATGGGTTGGTTTAATCTGTATAGATGTTGCTACAGGTACAAATGGGTTGGTTTAAGTTGACATTAAATAAGTTTTAATCTTTTTAAGTTCTCATTATAGATGATGTGTTATATATAGTTCAAAAGATACCTAATTAGAAAATAATCTATCTTGTTAATAAGTGAATTGGTATCTCTAAGAATGATAATACACTTAATTGATGTTTTTGAAATGAATCAGTCAACCTAATGATTAAGTATTTGCTTTACCACGGTAGAAGCCTCGAGCTTACACTTTCCACAAGTGTACAATGCCATATTTACATATATATATGATTAAGAAAGGTTAAAAACATTGTTCCTTCGGAGGCTGGCAAAAGCACTTTAAATAAACCAGGTTGTCACCATTCTTGGACATTAATTTTGAGTCAAATCCTTTGTGTTGGACAAAGTTGCTACCACCAACAAAACCAATTACCATAATCAAAAGAACAACAGTATTGTTTATGCATTTACACAAAGCAATGAGATCTTATCAAAATTTCATGGTTTACAAGAGTGACATTGTGGTTTATATTAGCATCTACAAAGCTCGTTGTCGTATTGAAGCTTCAAAGACCACAAAACAATCATCGAATCATCTTAGTCTATGTTTGGGAATATAGAACACGCTTTCTTTCCATGCTTAGACCAAGTCCAATTGTTTTGGAAAGAGTATCTTAATGATTCCTAAAAATGCCAAAAGTTTTGATAATTTTGGGTGGTATTCAGAGTAAAAGTGTCCAAACACTTTCAACGCCTTCTAGTACATTTTGTAAATTACGTTGGAATAATCCTAAAGCGCACTACACACCAACAATTTGGTTGCTTGAAATGTCTGAGAATATTGATTGTTTTAAGCTAAACTTGGATTATATTAGTCCACTTGGTGTAACTGCTTTATAGCAAAGTTGTTTTTTTTTTAAATTTCTTTGTTTGTACAGGCTATTAGAGATAGAAGGGCTTTGGTGATGAAGAGTGCTCAAAGTTTAAGGACTAAATGTGTAGTTGTTGAATATCTTAAAGGGCTTAAGGTGGAAGAAGTCTGAAGGAGCTATATAAGTTGGTTATCACCTCATTTGTCATTAATCGGTTTATTTTGAGTCTCTCTCTCTAGAAAACTAAAGATCTCTCGCTTTCTCCGTCTAGTATTGTTAGGTTACAATTTGTATTTGTATATTGTTAATCTCTTTGTATTGCAAAGAAACACTTGATGATCTAACCATTGGGAGGTTGGTCAAGTTAGATCAAAGTAAAACTTGTTTTGATTCTAATCTTGACTTCAAACCGTAAAAGTTTTCATGGTATCATAGCCATCGGTTGCTCTATACTAATTGGTTTTATTGATCTAAAAGTTTTTTCAAAATTAGGGTTTTATCAAGATTTGGGGATTCTTGTTTTTGAGTTGTCCGTTATCAATGAATGTTGATTTGGTCATATCCGTGATAGATCGTGTTGTCTGGTGGTTAATTTCAAATTTTCAAATTAGGGTTTCTTGGAAAATTGGGGTTTTTGAAATTGATTGGGGATCTTGTTAGTTATTGTCTTAATTGTATATCCGTGAAAGATCCGTCTGTGGGTGGTTGGATTGGTCCGCTTATTGTGTTTGGTCAAGTTAGGGTTTACTATATCAAACCCTAACTTAGATTGTCTGTTGATTTCTTGTTGTTTCTTCAAGATCTATTTTCTCGTTATTAGAAAATCCAGCTTTTATAAAATTAGGGTTTCTTGATTTTATTTTTTCTTGTTTATTGTTGGTCTATTACTTATTAGTTGTTTTTTATCTTGTTTTCGTGTTGATTTTCTGTACCGCTATACTTTGGTGTTGTGGTTTAGATCTTCTTGATTTAATTAGTTGTTGTGCTTGGAAGGCGTGCTCGTAACATCACTCACACCTTCTTTTAGGTTTTTTAGGATTTTGTTAGGATTGTTGGTGGTTGAGTAAATTAAGGATTTGATTGGTTTTTGGTGTTGATTGTTGGCGGATTTGTTGTAATTGCTATTCGAGGAGTTATAAGGGTTTATTTCTTGTTTTGCTATTGTGTTGGTTCTTGTTTTGTTATTATCTTCTTGTGGTTTTTGAGAAACTTAATATTCGCTTTTAAAAGGTTGAAGTTGATAAAAATAAGAATAAGGAAGGAGAGGCTCAGTTCGTAAGTTCAAACTAAGGACGCTGATCCCTTATTCTTACATTCTAATGATTCAAATGATACTCCTATAATCTCGCTTAAATTGAGGGCACCGAAATTATAAGGTTTGGTCCTTCATAAACTTGCTTTACATACCAAGAATAAATTGGGTTTTATAAATGGTAAATGTGTTAGACCATAAGATGATGATTTTCCAAGGCAAGAACAATGGGACATATGTAATTTTGTTGTTCTGTCCTGGATTCTTAGATGTGTTACTCAGGATTTCTACTTAGGTCAGATTTACTCTACTAATGCCAAGTCTGTTTGGGATGAGTTAGAGGAAACATATAGTAAATCTGATGGTTTTGTGATCTATAATATGCATTATAAGATTCATTCTTTCACACAGTCTGGAATGTCTTTGGCTGAGTATTATCACAAGTTCAATTCTCAGTGGAGACAATATGATTCTTTGGTTGATCTTCCTAAGTGTACTTGTGACACTGAAGGTAAACTAAAGAAGCATGAGCAACTTATTAGGCCCATGTAATTTTTAATGGGACTTGATGATAATTTTAGTAGTGTGAGAAGTAGTATTTTAGTGACTGATCCTTTGCCTTCTGTTAAATCAGCTTTTGCTACTCTGTCTAGAGATGAGTTACATAGGTCTAATAATGTGCACATTTATAATAAATCTACTTCTACTGCTTTTGTTGCTAAAAGCAGTAATGACTGGTCTGCTAACAAAAATAACAATAACAACCAGAATAGAAGGTTCACTAGAGGTCCTAATCCTAATCTTGTTTGTAAGCATTGTAACATGATTGGTCACACTATAGATAGATGTTTTGAACTTGTTGGGTATCCTTCGATTCAAAAGAATCCTAGAGGATACAATGTTAAAGTTTCGCTAATAATGTGTCTACCAAATAGCTTTGGTGTCGGATCCAGCTCGCTCATACTTTGACTAATGAACAATATCAAAAACTTATAAACTTGTTGAGTAGTTCAGATCCGCACTACTTGTGACATTCGGGAAATGTTACGGTATTTCTTTAGGTTCCAATCATGTCTTTTCTTTGCTTCATGTATATTTTTAACTCAATACTAACATAAGTACATATAGTACTTATGTTGGGTGGATCATCGACTAAGGAGCTAGCCAACACTTGACATACTCGCACTATTTTTGTTTAATGTCATTGATGTTTCACACTTAAATATAATCGCTGCACATCCCAATGGGATCAAGCAAAAGTTAATCAAATTGGAAGTTTTAAACTCACCGAAACATTAATTATACATGATGTGTTGGTGGTTCTGGTTACCATATTAGTCTTTTGTCCGGCACAAACTTGCTAGTGCTAATAAACCGAGTGTTGTCTTTAATGATATGAATTGTCTTATACAGACTCAATACAAATGTCCCTTGTGGGACCGGTAGTGTGATTGGTGGTTTATACATCCTTGACTGTGGTAAGAGACACAAATAGTAATGTTAAAACATGTACTATTTCTAAATGTATTTGGCACAATAGGTTCGGACACCTCACGACCAAGTCTTAAAAATTTAAAACATAAACCGACATTAGAGACTTAACCATCGGTCCTTGTGATGTGTGTCACAAGGCTAAGCGCCTAGAGAACCATTTCCACTTAGTGACCATAAGTCCAAGGTGTTAGGTCAACTTTTCATCTTGATGTTTGGGGTCCTTATAAGGTCGAGTAGGAAGGGTATAGATATTTTCGCACTATAGTTGATGACTTTAGCAGGGTGTTTGGGTGTCTATGCTTAAAGGCAAAGATGAAGTATTTGCAAATGTGTTAATGTTTTTCAATTTGATAAGAAACCAACTTGGGAAAACTGTTAAAATGTTTAGAAGTGATAATGGGACATAATTTGTCAACAAACAATTTAATGCTTTTGTGAGTCAAATGGAATCATTCATCAAACATCTTGTGCCTATACCCCTCAGCAGAATGGGGTTACTGAGAGGAAGCATAGGCATTTACTTAATGTGGTTAGATCCCTCATGTTCCAGGGGGAATACCTCCGAACATGTGGTCCGAATGTCCTAACCACGTATCCGATTAACAGTTACCGTCTCGCCATTATTTCGAGAAAAAGTCCATTTGACTTGATTTATAATACTAAACCCGATTTGTCTCATCTAAGATCTTTTGGTTGTCTCTGTTTGCCATTGTTCTAAATAATATTGATAAATTTGGTCAAAGGTCCGAAAATTGTGTTTTCATAGGTTATTGTTTAGAAAACAAAGGATTCAAGCTATACAGCTTAGACTCTAAACAAGTTTTGTATAGCGGTGGATGTCAAATTTATGAAACCGTATCCTTTCAAAATCAATCTTTGACTAAAGATTTTGTTTTAGAATTAAATGATGTGAATAGTTTAAATTTTTTTGATAACCAAAGATTTAATCAGCCCTATGATGATAATAATAAGTATGCTATGAATGATAATACATCTGCTAAAGATGATGGCTCTAGCCCTGAGTTTGAGGCTAATGCTTAACCAAGCCAATCTGCATCTGCAGAGGACTCTGCGGACACCAATGCAGGGTCTAAATCTGCTCCTACAGTTGCAAATGGTTCTACAAACCATCCTGCCTCTACCAATGATAAAACTGCTCATGAATCTATTCCGCCTAATGTGGAGAACATTGATACACTTGGCAAGATAATAGCAAATGGTGTGTTAGACCGATAGATGCAACTTCCGATGATGATAAATATGAATCTTAGGGTGAAGACTTTGAGAATTTTAACCAAAATTTTGGTCCGTATGACTTAGATCCGTAAAGTGTGATAGATGAGGCTATCGTTAGAAGATCTACTAGAGGTCTAAGTTACCTAGTAGGTTACAAGATTATGAACTTGATAGTAAGGCTAAGTATAGTCTTAATAAGTATGTCAATTATGCCAATTTGAGTTATGAGAACTATTCATTTGTGACTAACCTTAATAAGAATATTGAACCTAAGTCTTATAAAGAAACTCCTACAGATAGTAGATGGCTTAAGGCTATGAATAATGAGATGAAAGCCTTAAATAGGAATGGTACTTGGGTTATTGTAGAGTTTCCTGCTGGTAGAAAGGCTATTGGATGTAAATGGGTCTTTAAGATCAAATACAAGTCCAATGGTGAGATTGAGAGGTTTAAATCTTGGCTTGTGGCTAAAGGCTTTAATCAAAGAGAGGTATTGACTATGAGAGACTTTTTCTCCTCCTCGTTAAGATGGTTACTTGTTAGGAGTGTGTTGAGTCTAGCTGTAGAATGGTTGGACTGTTTTGGTTAGATGTTAACAATGCATTCTTGTATGGTGACCTTGTTGAGGTTGTTTATATGACCTCACCTTAAGGATATTTTGTTGAAGGTGGTAAAAGAGTTTGTAAACGGAATAAGTCTTTATATGGATTAAAACAAGCTCCAAGAAAATGGAATGAAAACTTACAAGTGTTTTATGAGCTTGGTTTTGACCAAAGTAAAATGATCATTCTTTGTTTGTTAAGTTTGAATATGACATTTTAAGGTTTTATTGGTTTATGTTGATGACATTATTATAATCGAAACCAGATTGATGAAATCAATAAGTTTAAAGACTTGTTCACTTCTAAATTTTGATTAAAGATTTGGGTGAATTGAAATATTTTCTTGGTATTGAAGTCATAAAGCATATGTATGGTATTTGTCTTTCTCAAAGAAAATATTGTTTGGAATTATTAAATGAGTTTGGTATGCTTGGATGTAAGCTCGCTACTACTCCTATTGAGTTTAACCCAAACAAGTCTAAACCGCTTATTGTCAAAGGTGATTATCCTTTGGTGAGTTTTAGAAATTTTCAAAACTTGTTGGAAAGTTAATTTACTTGACTATTATCGTGTGATGCGGTTTTTATCACTGTGTCTTAATATTTATAGAGTCTCGTTATACCTATGGTTCACCCTAGTGCACTAACTGGGCAAAGCACCCGGTCGCTGTAGTGTAGTAAACGGTAAAGTCGAGGTCGTCCCAAGAGCTATGTGTGTTGGATTATTACTAAGACTAATTTTCACAGGATAAAATGGTTTCGATAGGGATCTAATTAATTAAACTACCAATGCGTAATAAAATAAAAGCGTATAAATGGATAAAGGGAAATCATAGAGAATAGTGGTGCTAACCTAGTCAATCCTCCTAGCTAGTTATATCTACGCTCACCTACTTCCAATTACTTTAGGTGGGTCAAATTCGAGAGGACAAAGATTTGGTCAATTCGCCTAACCTATCAAAGAAGATGCCACCACAGAGAAATCAGCGCACCATCATAAGTCATGTTGTTCCCGGTCCCTAAGCCAAGTCATTAAGTACCGCTACATACTAGATTCATAATAGTGAGTGCCCGGCCGTTAGGAACTTAGACACTACACCCCCAATTCTTAAGTTCATCCAAACGATAGGTGATCGCTTGGTCAATCGCACAAGTAGAAAGGGTCGTCATTGGTCATATCTTACCCTTCCTGCCTCAAATCCGCTCACCTAGGGTCAAGTTGGCCATATCTCCTATGCAATTGGCCTCTACCGCCATTAAAACTACCGAACCAAGGGTGACTACCAATGAACTATGCATGCATACACTTAGAAATAATTGTACGGAAGTAAAGGTAAACGCAAACAAAACAATTATGAATCATAACTAGGCTAGCACCAAAGGTTGCTTAGCCGCTCACATTAATCATGCAAATCAATTCAATATTCAAAGGTACGAAATACATGAATTGAAAGTAAAAGAAATATAAAACGCTAATGTTTATCGTGAATGGAGTGACTTCTCCTTAGAAACAGACTCAAGTATGCTCCCCTAGACCCGCCTTTGAGCTTTTTCCCACGTTCTTAGAGTGTTGTGTGTAGAATGGGATGATTAGAAATGCCGGAATTCGTGGGGTATTTATAGGCGGACATGGGTTACGGCAGAACTAATATAGGATTTACGCCAAACCTTCTATTTCTTCGTAAATGCACTAGATCACTAGTTACGGCAGAACCTTATTAGTGGTTACGTTGTAGTCTTCAATAAACCTCGGTTACGCTGTAAGTGATGCAAGAGTTACTGCGTGTAAGTATCGGGGCGTGGAACCTCATTTGACCTAATGGAGTTACGTCAGAACCTTTGGGAAGAGTTACCGTAACCTCTTGATAAGTTGGTATTCGGGTCACGCAATAGTTACGGCCTAATGTGAGAGAGGAGTTACGCCAGTAACTTCTTCAAAATAGCATATTGTGATAAATCTTTAGTTATGTTTCCATTTCCGCGCCTCTTTAGCTCCAATGCTCGTAATTTACCCGAAGTGGAAAACAATGGAAAACAAGCGAAATCCATATAAATGATATAAATAACGAGCATTATCGGGAAACTGACACTTAATATTCGTGACTATTTGATGTTATCAAATATCCCCACTGAACTCTACTTGCCCTCAAGTAGACCTTATTAGATAGATTCGTAAAAATATATCTACCAAAACCTCGAAAATATGAGTTTATAAACCCTTATGCTAGAATAAAATAAAGCCGAACACCTCACGAAGTGGGAACAAACACTCAAATCTCTCAACTATTCTAAGTGTGAATTTCGGGTGATCACCAATCGCATATCATAGCATGTATTATATCATAAGCTTGGCGGTTACACAAATCTCCACCACTAGAGTTAAGGGCTAAACAATTCTCGAAGGCAATATGGTAGACACGATAAAGGTTAAGGGTGACTCGTCATTACTAACATGTCACGTGAAGTGGATAAAATCAATGATACATGACCAAATCCATGGCCAAGACACCAAAGATTGCTCACCGCATCACCTAGACACGCTTCATGACTAAAGGGTAGGATAAGACATGGATATATAATTGGTGTAAAATGAAAAACAAACAAGTAGTCTAAATCTATAACCAAGTCACCACCACTTACCGTCCGCCCGAAGTTCAAGCTTAGAAGTCTAGAAACCGGATCATGAAATGCAAGGTAGATGTGTCATTAGAGGACGTCTTGATGGGCACACTAACTTTTCTTCTTCTGTTGGCATAACTACCAACTCCAATCTTCAAATGTGACCGAGGTGGCCTCCTCGATACTAATCAATAAAGCTCATACTACAGTGCTTATAACGTCGCACTTTACAATATCATAACTCAATCAACTTTTTTTTTCTTTTTTTTTCAACATAACATAATAACATAACATCCCCCCACTTGAGATGAACAATGGGAATTCAGGGGGTCTTCAATGATCTTCATAAATGTTGTCGATGAAAGCGTAATTTCCAAACCTTTCCACTCGAACCTTGAACTTAGGCAAATGATGACTTCCCAATCACAAATAAAGACTACGGTGGTAGGCTAAGGTGTATAGGTGTAATCTAAACAATATATTGGGTTGACAAAATGAAAGGAATGGCTCGTAAGGGTGTATCTAGGGTATCTTGCACTAAAGGTGAGTGCAACAAAAGGGTTTCACATGGGGTCGAAAAGTCGAGGTGACTAACCGATAAACTCACAATGGTAGGTCGTTTGGGTGATAATCCTATAATATTGCCTTCTAAAACCGAAAAGTCCAAATACATCGAGCTAACTCAACATACCTCGCCTATGGTCTCGAAATGATGCAAAGGCCAAGTTCTAAAGTTTACAAGCTACCCAAGACACTCATAATTTGGTAGATTTGGGGTATAATATTGGAAATGGATAAGGCTAATCTCACCATGTAATGTCAAGGGTTGTATGTGCTCGGTAAGGTCTAATCTAGTTAGGTTAGGAAAAACATGTCAAAATTTTAAAATGGCATAATTTTTCAAAATAAACTAGAAAAATGAGGGCGAAATAAAGTTTAAGAGATAATTCTACTCCCGTCCCCCACTTGAATTTTACAAAGTCCCTTTGTACTAGGCATTAAAATAAAGGTGAAGAGAAAGGAGAATTAGAGCGAGAACTTCCTCAAATTTGCTCCATAAAGAAGAAGGCCCACGAAAAAGAACGTGCCTTCGCTTAAGCCGCCATGAACAAACTTCAATCCTCGAAATCACAATACCGACAAGCATAATTCTAAAAGAAAAAAAATAAAAAACAAAAACAAACCTAACTCACTTTCGTAGGAATCACGGTTTCATTTAGCCTATGCAACAAGTTTTTAAACCACTTGGTTTCCCAAGTGGACGAGTGAAGTCTCGTGAGGGTTTACAGAACACACCCACAAAGTTCATTTAAAACTAATACAAGGTTACCGTGTTTTAAAATGAAAGAATTAAATCGAGGAGTTACGTCAGAACTCCTATGAGGGAGTTACGCCAGAATCGCAAAACCCGTACGAGTCAGTAAGCGAGTAGTTACGGCGTAACCACCGACATGGTATTAACCCGTAATTGGTAATGCGTCAAGAATTATGTCTAAAATGTTGGTTACGGCGTATCACCAAGATGAGTTACGCCGTAACTCGCTCGATCAAGAATCGCAATGTGACAATTAGTTCCTCGTTTCTGCAAAATGGTTAGAAAACACAAACCCAACCGAAAGGAAATAAAACAAAAGAAAGGGATAATTGGGTTATCTCCGAAGAGCACTTTTCTTTATTAACGAGTCTTTGTTAGACTCGAGCCTGGGCTTCTATGGGGCCTTTGGACATCCCCAACTTCTTCCATGTCTTTCATTAAGTTGCACTTAACCCATCCGACATTTGTGGCGGGCGAGATATTCTTTGGTTTCAATTTTCCGGATCTTGCAAAATTTTTCTTCAGGTCCCAAATGGTATCGCGTAAACTCAAATTTTTCGGCTATAATAGGTGGCGGCCTCTTAAATGGGATGCCAAGAAGCTTGCATCTTCTTCTCTCGTGTACTTCATCATCTGGGTCAATGAAACCGTCTTCGCCTTGTAACTCGAGATAATCGAAATTATCATCGTCGGAATCGGTATCTTCAAGTTGGTTGAGTATTTGCTTGCATTCTTCATTTTCGACCTTAGACGAACCCTTGGTGTCTTCTTCTGGTTTTTTATGGTGAACATCGTTGTTAGGTTGATCTTTACTCATACACCCTTCCCAGATTTTCTTTTTAGCTAACGCGTCAATTTTTCCGTATTTGATTTTAACCCAATCATTGAACCCGAGATCATCCGCCAAGGCGCTCGCTTCTTTCGTAATCATTAGTTGAAGTCCAAAGGAATTGCCTTCCCAACTCTCTCAATGTTGCTTCCTCCATCACATTCATACTCAAAGGGTTGCAGGAAGCTCAAACTTTCCGTCATTGGTTTTAATTTGTTCGCACTAATGATTTCGAACTCCTTCATCATCGCCGCCTTCGTAAGGAATATCATCGAGGGCTTAATGGTTTTCCCTCAAGAATGTGTTTCTCATATTTGAGTTCCAGATTTCTTAACGAGTTGAATTAATTATCGCGTCCCTAATCTTATCTGATACCAATCACCGAATGACGATTTCCAAAATCAACGTCGTGCCTCCCAGTTCGTGCGGGCATATCCAAACTTCATTCTTCTCATTACCTCCTCCGCTTCAATAGTCACGAAGAGGATTGCACGTTGGCCAAGATTGAGTAATCTCATCTTCTATGATGAGTAAGGGTTTGCAGTTGTGCTTAATGGGTGGTCCTACCACTTCGTTAATCGAGAACTTGCTAACCTTTCTTCGCCGCTTAGTGTAGTCCACTTGTATCTCGCTATCTTTTATCCTTTCTTTATCAACACCACCATCGCAGTTTTCCGAGGATCACACGAGGCCCACAAGTCGTAGTATTCTCCATCGTCAATTGCAATAGCCTTACACCAATGACTTCTTCTTTAGGTTTTCTTCCTTGTTCCCGTGTCCTTGCTTGAATTTGAGTTACTGCCGTAACTCGAGGTGTGATTACGGCGTAACTCACTTTTGCCATCGATTGGACCCATCGAGTACTTGTTGTTATCGAGAGAATATAGCCTTACATGTAGTGGATTTGCTCTTTTGTTCTTCGCTTCTTCTTTGTACCTCGTCGCCAAGCTTTCCAATTAAAGTTTCCAAGTTTTAAGTGCTAAGTTACGGGAAGAGAGGCTCTTGTTTGTATTATCTTGGAAATTTTTAAGCCATTCCTCTTGCTCCTTTTGCCTCTTGCACTGGCCCACAAGGTACTTGTTAATAATTTCCTCAGTTATCTCTTCTCTCATTACGCCATAATACGGTGGGGTCCTCCACGAAACCCATTACGATTATCCCGCACAAAGGCCTATTCTCTCCATAATTAGCTTCCTCGATCGTATCTTCCTTGTCAAATTTAGGACAATTTTTAGTCAAATGTCACCCACCACATTTTTCACAGCCGACTTGGATGGCTTGAACAGTTTCTCTGATTTTCAGCATATCTCTACCGAGATTTTCAATTTTACTGGCGATTGCTGCAATTCCGTCTAAACCTCCGCCTTGGCTTCTTTTGCTCCCACCGTCGTGCCATTTTTGAGAGTGGTCCGCCATTTTTTGAATGGCTTCAATTGTAGTGGTAGGAGTCATGTTCGGGATAGGTCCTTGATAGTCCAGCATTTGCCTTGTAGTCACGTTAATTCCTTTGTAGAAAATATTGACCTTCTTTGGTTATTCGATCATTGGTATGACACTTATAAAGAAGATCGTTGTATCATCCCAAGCTTGATACATGTTTCGTCGCTTCTTGTTTGAAATTATGGATCTCCAAAAGTGGTTAGAAATCTTCGATGGCGGGCAATATCTTTGGATAAAGTGTTTCTTTAGTAGCGCCTAAGTATTAATTGCCCCGACGGGCAATCTTTCGATCCATCTTCCGTTGCTCCAAGAAGAGTCATTAGAATACCCTTAGCATAACAAAGATCATGAGACACGCCGGAATGTTGAAAAGGCTAGCGATGTATAGGACATTTTCAATGTGCTCATATGCGTCTTCGTCCTCGTTACAAAAGGGTTAGCGCCTGAAGCTCTCTCATAAATTGGTCTTTGATTTCAAACGAACATCCGCCTCCGATTGCCGGTCTTACGAGACCCGCCCTTGTTCCGCTCTTGTCAACGCCAAGTATTCTCAAGAGTGAGGTCATCGATGTTAACAACTTCCATGGTACCAAAAATTGAAATATGATTGTGAGAAAAGTTTAAAATGAAATGTAAGACTTAATATTAATCCTAATATAACTCACTCAAGCCGCGCCAAAAACTTGATGCGTGTTTTACCGACTGTGTCTTAATATTTATAGTGTCTCGCTATACCTATTGTCTACCCTAGTGCACTAAGGGCAAGATACCCGGTCGCGTGTGTGTAGTAAACGGTAAAGCCGAGGTCGTCCCAAGAGCTATGTGTGTTGGATTATTACTAAGTCTAATTGTCACGAATAATAATAGTTTCGATAGGATCTAATTAATTAAACAACTAATGCAGAATAAAATAAAAGCGGATAAATGGATAAAGGGAAATCAATAGAGGAATAGTGGTGCTAACCTAGTCAATCCTCCTAGCTAGTTATGTCTACGCTCTACCCACGCCCAATTACTTCATTGGGGTCAAATTCGAGAGGACAACATTTGGTCAATTCGCCTAACCTATCAAAGAAAGATGCCACCACAGAGAAATCAAAGCGCCGTCATAAGTCCCGTTGTTCCCGGTCCCCTGCCAAGTCATTAAGTACCGCTACATGCTAGATTCATAATAGTGAGTGCCCGGTGTTAGGAACTTAGACACTACATACCCCAATTCTTAAGTTCATCCAAACGATAGGTGATCGGTTGGTCAAATCGCACAAGTAGAAAGGGTCGTCATTGGTCATATCTTACCCTTCCCATCTCAAATCCGCTTTCACCTAGGGTCATTGGTCATATCTCCTAGGCAATTGGCATCTACCGCCATTCAAACTACCGAACCAAGGTGTGACTACCAATGAACTATGCATGCACACTTAGAAATAATTGTACGTATAAAGGTAAACGAAAACAAAACAATTAAGGAATCATAACTAGGCTAGCACCAAAAGGTTCTTAGCCGATCATATTAATCATGCAAATCAATTCAATATTCAAATGTACGAAATACATGAATTGAAAGTAAAGAAATATAAAACGCTAATGCTTATCGTAATGGAGTGACTTCTCCTTAGAAACACTCAGATGCTCCCCTAGACCGCCTTGAGCTTTTTCCATGTTCTCGTAGTGTTGTGTGTGGAATGGGATGATTAGAAATGCCGGAATTGTAGGGTATTTATAGGCTAGATCCGGTTACAGATAACCAATATAGGAGTTACGCCGAACCTTTTATTTCTTCGTAAATGCACTAGATCTCTTAGTTACTGCAGTAACCTTATTAGTGGTTACGCCATAGTCTTCAATAAACTCGGTTACGCTTGTAAGTGATGCGATGAATTACTGGCGTAAGTATCACGCGTGGAACCTCATTTGACCTAATGGAGTTACGTCAGAACCTTTGGGAAGAGTTACGCCAGAACCTCTTGATAAGTTGGTATTCGGGTCACGCAATAGTTACGGCGTAATGTGAGAGGAGTTATGTCGTAACTTCTTCAAAATAGCATACCGTGATAAATCTTTAGTTATGTTTCCATTTCGCTGCTCTTTAGCTCCAATGCTCGTAATTTACATGAAAGTGGAAAACAATGGAAAACAAGCGTAAATCCATATAAATGATATAAATAACGAGCATTATTGGGGGAAATTGACACTTAATATTCAAGACTATTTGATGTTATCATCAGGCCTAACATTTCTTATGATATGCATAAGTTAAGTCAAGCTATGCATGGTCCTTTACACTCTGATCTTAAACTTGCTTTTAGGGTACTTAGGTACCTTAAGAGTGCTCCTGGAAAGGGGGTGTTTTATAACAACGGAAGTGATTTTGGGTTAACTGCATATGTTGACTCTGATTGGGCTAAATGTACAGTTACCAGAAGATCTGTGACTGGGTTAGCATTTTTTCTAGGCAGCTGTCTTGTGTCCTGGAAAAGTAAAAAGCATTCTGTTTTGGCTAAATCTTCAACTGAGGCTGAATATAGGGCCATGTCTAATGTTTCTTGTGAGTTGATTTGGATCTTGAAATTGTTGACAAATATTAGAGTAGATTATACAGTTCCAGTTGATATGTTTTGTGATAGCAGTGCATCTATGCAAATTGCTGCTAATCCAGTTCTTCACGAAAGAACAAAACACTTTGAAATTGATCTATTCTTCTTGAGGGAGAAAATTGTTGAAGGTGTTTCCAAAAGTTGTAAAATTCAGTCTGCGAATAATACAGCTGATATCTTTACAAAAGGTCTGAGTTGTGCTAATCACAAAGATTGTGTGGTTTGTTGAAACTGGTGGATGTTTTCCTGGTTTAGGTGTATTGAGAATATTGATTTTTTTAAGCTAAACTTGGATTATATTAGTCCAAGGTGTAACTGCTTTATGGCAAAGTTGTTTTTTTTTGTATTTCTTTGTTTGTGCAGTTATTAGAGATAGAAGGGATGGTGATGAGAGTGCTCAAAGTTTAAGGACTAAATGTGTAGTTGTTGAAGATCTTAAAGGGCTTAAGGTAGAAGAAGTCTAGAAGGAGCTATATAAGTTGGTTATCACCTCATTTGTCATTAATCAGTTTATTTTGAGTCTCTCTCTCTAGAAAACTAAAGATTTATGTCTTGTCTATCTAGTATTGTTAGGTTACAATCTGTATTTGTATATTGTTAATCTCTTTTGTATTGTAAAGAAACACTTGATGATCTAACCATTGGGGAGGTTGGTTGGGTTAGATCATAATAAAACTTGTTTTGATTCTAATCTTGTCTTCAGACTGTAAAAGTTTTCAGAGACTATAGCAATGATGACCGTGCATATATCATAATTAAAATGACAGCCATTAACAACAAAATAGGGATGTATAGATATGAGACCCTATCTCATATTGTAACAAAAAACCCCATTACTAGAATCGAAAAATGAACACAAAGAAGGAAAGTAATTACGAATAGATAACCGGATTTCAATAAACCATAAGGTCAGAGATATCAAATTAAAAACATACGCAAAGAATAGCAATTAACTTAACATTCTTAAAACATAACTATAAGATTAGACTACACCTTAACTAAAAAGCATAAAAAACAACAATAACATAATACAATACCTAATAAGATGATAATAACTAAATAGCAACTTTTGGAAAGATGACACTGAGCAGACCATTCTGAAAATGCCGTATCGAACACCACCGCATTCGCATTTTGGGTCAAGTTAGGCATATACATATACGACTGAGTGGGCTCCCTCCTAGCATTCTTCAAAGTAACTGTTATTTGAATCCTTCGACTCGGTCTAGTAGGGTAAACATCCACTTGATTAGTTTCCTTTGCCTCCACCTTGTACACGTGCGCCTCACGTCTCTCTGTCCATCCATAACTTGTTCTTTTTGGCATTGGTCTGGAATGTCTGAAGGCTCCAACACGGCGGTCATATCGACGGGAAAAGGGTGACGACATGACGGGTTATGGTGTGTGTTTGTTTGTTTGTTAAGCTACTTACAAATGGAGTCAATTGTATTGTAGTGATGAAATGAAACATGTCTTCCACTTTTCGCATAAGATTCTAGATTACTAGATATGTTATTTTAGGGTAGAATATGTTGTTAATTTTGTTGGGCTTGTAACTTCAGTATTCACTAGGCTTACAAAAGAAGTCATTGTTGTATCTTGCAAATTGTAAAAGTTTTACTATTACTATTACTATATAGAGTAAATTACACTGATGGTCCCCATGGTTTGTGTTGGCTTTAACTCTTGGTCCTTTGACTTTTTTTGCACAAACAAATACTAACTCTAAAACCTTTAACACTAAGAGTCCTTTGACCAAATGACGCCGGGCTGATCGTTAAAGCAACTCACTGCAAGTGGTATAATTATCAATCTCCTATACTTCATTGTCTTCTTCTTACACCTATTTATATATTTTCTTTTTATATAAAGTTTTAGCTCACCAATTTTCTCCATCTTTGATAAACTTGGTGCAAGTCATCCAAAAACACCCAACTACCGCCACCATTATTTATAACCATCAATTTTTCTGGCCACCTCCATCAAATTTCGACCACCTCAAGAAATTACAAATCTTCGCTTTTTTCCTAACATTAACCCACCAAGCCACCGCCATAGTTAACCCAAATCACCATCACCAGCATCCTTCCACCACCAAACCCTCGCCACCATCAATCCGCCAACAAACGCCCCATAAGAAACTGACTATTGAAATATATACGGCTTAATCTACTCATTCCAAATTGAGTAAATTACACCGTTCGTCCTTGTGGTTTGCGTTGACCGCAGGGTTTCGTCCTTTGACCAAAAAAGTTGCACCGTCCATCCTTAAGTGTGAAACGTTATGCACCGTCGTCCTCCCTCTAACGGAGCCCACTAACGGTCGTTAAGTCTTGTTGTCGAGGTATAATCGCCATTTCATAACCATGGGATCTAATGGTGCAAGGACTAACGCAGTAGTTTACACTTTTGTCAATTTTCTTACGCTTTTGTCGCTTTTTCACGATTTACTGCTTTTTTACGCTTTCGCCGCTTTTTTTACATTTTCGCTCATTTTCCTACGCTGCTCATATTTTTTACGCTTCCTTAATTTGCGCTTTGCGCTTTTTCCTTAATTTGCGCTTTTCGATTAATGTTGTAAATGCAAAACATTTAGCTTCACCGGTCTTGCAACTCTTGCAAACAAATTCATCGCAAAGAACCATGATAAATGGGTCTCACGTAAATTTATTAATAAACATATTTGATATAATCATATGCGCGTTATCGATCACTTTTATTTCTTCATGAATTTAAATAAGCCTTTCAATGTGTAATGAATTTAAACTTGTATTTCTACACAACAAACTTCATAACAATGTTAACAATATAAACTTATTACAAAATTTACAAAATATAAACTTTGAAACAAAATTTAAACCGCAACAAAACGTTTTCCTGTTACCACATATTTCCGGCGACAACTAATTTTTCCGGCAACTTTTTCTTGCGAGAATAGCGACAGTGGGAGAACTAACAAAAAATACCAAAAATGTTAGATCTACGAAAGAACATATAAATCTACTATTAAAATCATTAGATCTTCAAAAAAACGGTTCTATAAAAAATAAAAGTATTCGGATCTATTAAAAAAATCAAAAATATATTATGGATCTTTAAAAATTAAAAAATACGGATCTTTAAAAAAATAAAAAAATATGGATTTAAAAGAAATAAAAAAATACGAATGATTTAGAAAAAATATAAATCTATAGAAAAATACGGATCTTTAAAAAATAATTAGATCCAAAAAAATTAATAGATCTACAAATAAAATCATTATATCTACAAAAAATCAGTATCTTCAAAAAAATTTAAAAATAATTAGATCTACAAAAAAACGGATCTATAGGAAAAAAATTTAAAAATTACGGATCTTTATAAAAATTAAAAAACTACGAATCTTTGAAAAAAAATTAAAAACATGATAGATCTTTAAAAGAAATAGATCTATAAAAAAAATTAAGGATCTTTGAAAAATAATAGATCTAAACAATATGAATCTACAAACAAAAAAATACGGTGTATAGAAAAATACCAAAACGCCGAGTGGTTGGGTGGTGGCTGTCGGGTGGTTCTTCTTTGTGTGGTGGCGGCGGTTGGGTGGTGTCGGTTGGTGGCCGAAATTATAGAGAGAGAGAGAGAGGAAGGTAAGGTGTGTGTTTTATAGAGAGAAAAGTATGTGGCAAAAATGAAGAGGTGTGTGTGTGTGTTGTGGTATATATCACACCGTCGCTTATGGTGTGGAAATGACGATTATACCTCGTGTTAACAAGACTTAACGATCGTTAGTGGGCCCGATGGATGGAGGGACGAACGGTGTATAACGCTTCACACTTAAGCGATTTAACGCAACTTTTTTTTGGTCGAACGATGAAACCTGCGGTCAACGTAAAACCATAGAGACGAACGGTGTAATTTACTCTTCCAAATACTCATTTAAAAACAAAACCACGACACCACATCCAAGTTTTCAAAGAACCACCCACCGACATCGTAATATTCCGATGAACTTCCTCTTCCCATCTTGAGTCACTATAGCCAACCACCATCACCATCGTCAACAATTAGCAAAACAAAAAGACAGTTCTAGATCTCAAGAAAACAATAAACCTACGTGTCTTGTCATTCTATATTCTCAGTTTCACCATAACAATGGGGTAGTCTAAAGATCATGCTATACCACAACATTAAAATTACACTTTAAAAGATTCCTTAACCTTTACAAATAATATCAGATTAATAACTATCAAAAATAAAAACAATAAAGAAAAGTCTTCTTTCTAAAACAATCATAAATCTTTTTCTAAATAAAGTCAAAATATAAAAATAAATTAAATTCAAACTATATACATTTGTAATAGATTATAGATGGTTAAATGCACAATAATTACATTTGCGGTGTACAAAAGATGTTTAATAAATGACTCGGTCATTTTATACTCTTTAGCAAGGTAAACTTATTAACTTCAAACACCATTGTTTAAAAAATAACATACATTTGAAATAAAGGCTGATGAGTTTATATGATAAACTAATAATATAATATAGATCTAAAACCTCCATGGGTCATCATCATCATCACACACATACGAGGGTGGCGGCGACGGGAGGTTCGGTACTGGACTGATGGTTATGATTGTGTTTTATTGGTTGAAAATGATAGTGATAATAGGGGTTTGTCTACGGATTGATGGTGCTGGTGCTGGTAGTGGATATGATGGCGGACTGTTGATGGGATCGTTGAAAAAAGAATAGTTTGTTAAATAATGGTGGCTGGTGTGATCAGAGGTCTATGAGTGGCTGGTCAAATTATGGTTATTATGGTGTTGAAGTGGTGGTGGTGGTGGGATGATGGTTATAAGAGCATCAGGTGTGGGAATATCGTGGCTCGCCGTGAGCCCAGCTGGCACTCGTCGTCGGCCGCCGCCACACCGCCGTGGCTCGCCGCTGCTCGTCGTCGAAGACAAAATCGTGAGGACGACGAGGTAATGTTCTGACAAAGTGATTTATACCGTTGTTTTTCAATATATATGTGTTAATGTGTGTGTGTTAATGTGTGTGTGTGTGTGCAGAAAAGATAAAGAAGACAACAATTTTTTTTATTTTATTTTTTCCCTCTTTTGGGCTACGTTGGACTAATATTGGATTGGTAATGTGGTATGTTTTTATATATTGTTGTATAAGTTTTAATTGTTATTTTTTTTTTAAAAAAATTTAGAAAAAATGTTATTTATAACTTTTATAAAAAATGACTAGTAAAATGTTTAGGTTTCTTATTATTAGAGTACTCCCAACAATAACACCATAACACCAATAACACCGTCCACGTCAGCGTCACATCAGCTTTAACATTTAACATTAACATCCTCAAAAAACACCCACAACAATAACATCCCAATAACATCAATAACACCAATAACATTTCATATTTTCACTTTCAACCCTAAACTAAAACAAACACTTCATTTTTAAAACACATATCACATTTAACATTAAAACACCAAGACATTAAACGTTAAACACGGATTACATTAAAACTTAAAAACGTATATTAAACGTTAAAGACGAATTAAATAAAACTACTAAAACTTAAAAAACGAATCATCCGAGTCCCAACCATCGAACCGGTTGGCGGAGAATAAAACTCCCCATTCATGTATCGACTCCATGATGTCGAAGAAGTTGTCATTGAGTCTTCGAGCTTCGTGTTTGCTTTCACGACGAAGCAGCCTCTTCACGTCTCGCTTCTTCCATAATCTCCCTTACGGTTTCTTCATCTCGCTCCAGGTTCTTGGAGGAAACCTCACTTAACCCGTTGGGGTGGTTTTGAAAATCCACTGGATTGTTCACAGTGAACTTGGAACAATTGGGAGGTACGAGATGTTTTCAAAACCCACCGAAAGACATTTTCGGAGGTGTAGAGTAAACATCGGTTCCTGAGTGATTTGGAAATGTGGTTTCAGTAACTTTTCCTGGTCGGGAATTCTTGAGAAAAATCTTTGAGAGACATTTTTGTGTGAGTTGTGTGTGTAACTTGTGTGTGTTGTGTTCTAAACAACTCGTAGAGTTGTTTATATAGGCATAGTTGAATTTTGAACCGAATAAATCCGCTCATATTTGATTTTAAAATTTCAAATTTGAATTTGAATTTATCCCGCCTAATTGACCAAGATAATTTAAATTTGAATTTGAATAGGTGGAGGGTGTAAGTGAAAATTTATTTGAAATGGTTTAGGGGTGAAATGATTTTTTTTTTTTAACGTCGTTGGTAAACCAACGCTATGCCACCAACGCCTAATAACGCGATGCCTCAATGGTATAACGCCTAATAACGGCGTTATTAAGCAATAACGGCGTTATCTTGGTACCTTATGACCGCTCTTAGTATGTGTTGTATTTTTTCCTCATATCATTTTTTTACGTATCATTTTTTCTTTTCTTATTATTATTGTGTTGTTAATGTATTTTAATTATTAATGAAATAAATTTAGTTTATATGAAAATTAAATAAAAAAATAAAGTGGTAGTGGTGGTCCCAAACGAAGAGGTTGAGGTTTGTTATGAGTGAGGAGGAGGTTTGTTGTGGTTGGTTGTGAAAAATGGGATCTTGATGTGGCTGAGGTGGCGCACGACGATGAACCTAACCCTTGTTATAACACATGATGCTCTAATGAAAGTGTGTCTTTGTAGAGACCTCTCATCTCCTTTCAAAACGTCGTAGTAAACAACGCTGTTTTGGATGCTTTATAATGAAACGTCGTAATTTATAATGAAATTATGGTTATTACATTTGTCATAGTAAACAACGTTGTTTTCGGATGGTTTAAACGACGTCGTTCGGGAGGTTTGCGATTTGTAACAAAATGAAATTTACAAATATACCCTCAAACTATGAAACAAGTTACTAAAATTATCTCGATAATTTTAGCTATTTACGATTTTATTTTATATATAATAAATTATTTATCAAATATCTAACAAATTTCTAGCGATTTTCATACAAAATATACCGTTGAAGAGATCTTCAAATCACGAACAAAATGAGCCCAATATTACAAAGGCTTTTGGCTAATGTACGATTTTATGAAAAATGTTTGAGTTTAATATATGTTTTCTCTTTAAAAAAAAAAAAAAAAAAAAAAAAAAAAAAAACCCTAAAGTTTGTTTAAAATAGTTTTAATAAAAACAATTACGATAATTACTGTGCACTTTTAGCTATTTATGATTTTTTTATAACAAACTTTATTTATCGAATATATAGTGATTATCTATACTATTTTATAAAATGTTTGGGACTTTCCAAATAAAGTAGTCTTAAAAATTTTAAGACCAAAAACATTTCTTTATTAAGAAATATAAAGAAATAAAGAAGCATTTACTAATTGTTTCACAATATTGGTCAACATTTATTAATTTTGATGGTCAATACGGAATAAAAGCACGATAATACAAAATGGTCTAACAGACTTTAAGGCTTTTAAAAGCTTTGTAATAAAAAAGGTCCATATTTTTCACATAATGTTCAATACATACATATATGTTACGACTGAAAATTTTAATGGTCTTTATGTGCATCAAATTTGTAATGTACCATTTTATTTAAATACCACGAAACACACAAATAATTACACCACCACTAGAGTTACACAACCTCACCTGAGCTCCCCATCCCTATAGTGTTACACCACCACCAATGACATCTCCTCAACCACGGATACACCACGGTCAAACAAGAAGAGAGAAAAAGTTAAACCAAACAACCCATCAACAATAAAACAAACTCCAACATACCTGTTACAATTCAACTCCTCACGTCACAAACTCAAAATCCCATCTCCTCAACTAAACAAGACTCGACTTGAAACAAAACGAAATATCTGATATCTTTTAAGAAAGACCAAAACAACTTGGGTTTCATTCTTGCTTCTTGTTCGGTTAAAAGAAAACGAAAACGCAAATAATACACCTACCCGAGACCTTATCAAAAGATCTTGAAGCCGATATATACTAGCCTGGTCATCGAACAATGAAAAAAAGAAAGAAGGAGAAGAACAGAAACGACACGAGTACTACAACAACTATATAAGACTCGAAAGAATTTAAAAGATCAATAAGATCTCAGTTTTCGTGTTGTTACAAAATCAATATTGATTGTTGAACACACATGCACATCATAAACCTATATAGAAGATCACTTCTTTCAATATACGAAACTTTTTAAAAGAAATAACAAGAACAAAAGTGTTCCTATCATTTCTCTATTTCGAGTTACAAACAACAAGCCTCAATCAATACCTACCTTAAGACCTCAATATAAAGATCTTAAAAACGAGTCTTATTTTATTCAATCAAATATTCGTGAGCATATTCGCTAAACAAGGGATGACAAGAAGATTTTTTGTATGTTTTAGGCTTGGTAAATGCTTAAAGAATACCATTTGAAGGTTTGTTTGTTACTTTGTTTGTTTGTTGAAGGTTATTTGTTTGTTGTGTGCTTTGTAAAAGCATGAAGAAGATCTTGTGTGTTCTTGTTCCTCGATCAAACAATGAAAATTTGAGAGAATAATTAAGAAAAGGGGCGAGTATGTGATGTTTGTGGATTAGGGTTAATAACATGAGAGTTATTAGGGTTGTATTTTTATATATCCGGTTTGTGTGGACTTGGACTGATTTGGTTTTTGGACCGGGTTGATGAATTATGGGCCATGTGTATTCATTTGTTTCACATAAGCTGAATGTTGTTCGTTAATATATTTGTGTGTGTAGACATAAAACTAAAAGGGATGAACTTTGTATTGTTAATGGTCAAACTTTGGAATATGGTTATTATTGGGTTTTTTTATTGATAAAATAACTCCTCACGTCATAATTCAACTCCTCACGTCAACAACAAAACCATGTTATGGTAAAAAAAAAAAAGACTAGGTTACTAAATGAAATCATGGGATGACATTTTAAAACCGAAAATATGGGCCTAACAGTTATATTTGAATATTAATGAGTTAACTAAAATTTGGATTGTGACAAAAGATGGCTTGGAGTGAAATTAGGGGTGTTCATCAATTCGGTTCTCGGGTTAATCGGTTTATTCGGTTCGAGTTGTTCGGCTAACTTTTTTTTTTGTCATAACCGAACCAAACCGAAAATATATGTGAGCGAATTGAACCGAGAACCAAACCGAAGTTTGGTTCGGTTATATGACGGACCACCATTTACCACCACGACTTAGCAATATAAACACCACTAGATGGTGCTAAAACCTCTATTTTAAAATACCTTGTATGTTTAAACAATATATAATATTACCGTCCTAAGCGAATAGCTATATCGTTGACCATCGTTTTAGTATTTTCGTTGCATCGTGATGCAAGTCCGCCATTTTTAAAAGCAACACTGCGGTAAAGTTGTTTCATTCGATTATCGCCATGTGTTAAGTTAACATCATGAAAACATATAATCGCGTGGGTACCTCGCTATAAAAGCTTTTATTATTTTACTAAATGCGTAAGAAAACAAACTAATTTCCAATTAATAACCTCTCATTGGATATTCTTTATTTCCTTCTTTAAAAGTAATGCATCGGAAAAACCTCATCACAAAAATATAATCACACGGTACCCGCCACAGCATGCGGTACCCGGCTAGTATATATATATATATATATATATATATATATATATATATATATATATATATATATATATATATATATATATATATATATATATATATATATATATATATAATAATATAGGGTAAAGTTAAAATAAAAAGACAAATATCCGTAAAAGAATAAAAATATATATTTTTTTAATTCTCAAAAATTTCAAAAAATTCCACAAGATCGGGTATGTTGGTGCATAAAAGTTTTGTGAAAACTTTTTATAATTTTGATTTTGATACTTTTTTTTAATGCACAAAAAACGAATTTTTGTTAGGATTTATTAAATCCATTAGTTAAAGTGTCGGTCACCTCAAGTATATATACTCGTTAGAAAGCTCGTAGTCGTGGTCATTTAGTGATGATAAGTAGTTTACTTAGTAACACCGTGGAGACTAACGTGTCTTTACCCATCTGTATGCACGATCCATGACCTAAAGGGCGTCCCATGTTTGTACCTATAAATACCCTTTGCCCTCCAAAGCAAAGGGTTGGAGCTTTCACAATTCATTTTTCTTTGTCTCACTAAGCTTCCCATTCTCTCCCACCTTCTCTCTCTAAACCATAACCTACGCATAACCCTTTGTGCTTATGATGTGTTTGTGATAAACCAGGATGCTACAAATAGTATCAAGAGCCATGGTTTGATCATCCATCTCTCATGTTATTGGTTTGATAGTTATTGTTGGGTTAAGGTTTGGTTTTTACGCATATCTTTGTGCATACGCGTGGGTTTCGTATACAAGTTTTGGATAAGCTTAAAGCACTAAATTTTACACTTAAAAACTCAAGATTCTTATGGGTTAAGGTTTATTGAGTGTTATAATTTCAGTTTCTTGAAAGTTTCAAACTTTACGTGGTTTTATAAGCTTTTAAGCGTGTTTGATTTCGGGTGTACTTTCCTACGCGTAAGAGTGAAAAGTGGTTTGGATCATCAAGTCTTTAACTTTGTTGTTGTTCTGGTGTTTTTAAGGTTGTTTCATCATTATAATCTGCTTTACTAAACGGTTTTGGTCATAAAATTCGCGTTTGGTATTTTTGGTATTTCCTACGCATAAGAAAACCCTAATCTTACGCGTAAGGTGTTCTTCACGTGATCTTCAATCGGTGATTTACTCGGTGTTTTCTTGCTTGGACAAGCCTAAAAATACTTGACTTTGGATATCTTTACATCGGTATAAGTGTAAAGGATTTTAGTTAAAACCCTAACTGCGCATAAGCATAAAAGCTACGAGTAAAATCTTTACGCTTAAGCCTTTTCTACGCATAAGCTTGTCTTACGCCTAAGGAAAACTTACGCATAAGGATCTTACTACTAAGCCTTAGTTTACGCCTAAACTTAAGCTTTTTTATCCTAAAAGTCTACGCGTAAGCTTTAGTCTACGCGTAAGCTATTTTCTACACTTAAGCTCTGTCTACGCATAAGCTAGTGTCTACGCCTAAGCTGTTGTCTACGCGTAAACTTGCTGTCTACGCCTAAGTGTATAAGTTTTACGGTTTCTCTCTTGATTTTGTAAAATCCCGTGAAAGAATCTATTTCCCGGTTAAATCAAAGATTTGTAAAATCCCGTAGAATTTAAACATATCTTCGTTCTTGATGATGTGCAAGTCGCAGGTTCGATACTAAATCTCCCATGCTTGATAGAACCGACTATGAATCTTGGTCACAAAGAATCGATTGTCTTTGTAGGAAAGGAAAATGGGTTAACATCCAAAAGTCAATTGATGAAGGGCCATATCAAGTTGAGACTACGGAGACATTCGGAAACTACGCTAATGGTTACGTGATATTAGGACCGGATAGACCAAAGACATATGATAAGCTTACCGATAAGCGAGAAGAAGAGATACGATCACGGACATCGAGCTTCAAATATTATTCTCCAAGGTCTACTAAAGACATTTACAAGTGATCAATCACAACACTTGAAGCTAAGGTCATTTGGGACAATGTTAAGATGCTTCTATCGGTTACGAATCGACTCAAGAAGATAGAGAGTCTCATTTGTATGATGACTTTGAGAACTTCAAAATGATACGAGGAAAGTGTGATGAATATCATGTCGATTCACAAGCTTGTGAATGATATGAGGAATATCAAGATGACAATGCAAAATATCCATTAAATTCAAAGTTGGTGAACAACATGAATCCCGAATGGCACAAATTTGTCACAGCAGTCAAGCTTAACAAAGGATTGAAGAACACCAACTATGAGAAAATGTATGCTTATTTGCTACAAAATGAGAAACATGCTGCATTTTAGCGAATGATCATGGAAAAGTTCAAGACCAATTCTGGAGAAGCAAGCTCTTCAAATGATTCAACTGCATTCTACACAAATGTAAGGATTACTACCAAAGCATCACAAGTCATACCCACTGGAAATGGTAACCACAAATTCATTCCTGATTATGGGTATAAGCCTCCTGATTCTAACGCAGTCATGGAACACTTTATCAATCAAGTGGCTCTTATGGTCAAGCAAAACTTAAATCTTACACCACACACCAACAATCATCTCAGAACTGCATCAAATCTTCAAAATCATGCTACTGTTAAAGATGGAAAGGTAGTGGTGCAAAATGTGCAAGGAAGACAGAATGCTTACCCTCCATACAATGAACATGGGAATCTTTGGTGTTGGTGGTGGATATGTGAAATCGAGAATCGTGGAAGGAACGTGGCTCGTGGTCAAGTAAAACCAATCAAGTGCTACAACCGTGGGTGGAGAAGGGCACATCGCTAGAATCGCACTCAACCAAAATGTCCTCAAAATGCATAATACTTACGGGACAAGATGTTCTTTGGTTCAAGCACAAGATAATGGAGCAATGTTGAATGAAGAGGAGCTGTTGTTCTTGGTGATGGGAATGCTAAGACATACGATCTTGATGTGGACGAACAACTTTGTGCATGGTCTTTTCGAAACAATCCCAATGCCTTTCAAGTTGCGGGCGTGATGCATTTGACTCGAGGCGTTGATGATGAACCATATGCACAAACTATCTTCATGGCTAATATCTCTCCAATGGTCTCTTCACCTCAACGGGCCAGTACCACCAAGGAATCCATCATATCAGAGGAACTTAAACTATACGATGTGGTTGATAAGCAAAAGATTCACCATGAAGTACAATCTACTGAAGTCATTGAATCAGATATTGAGAATATGGGAAATATCAATGTTGTCCCATATGAACAATATGTGAAGCAAGATGACAGTCTTATTGTACCAAGTGATGAATCTTCTGCAATTAACTATGAATGCATGCCTGATGAATTCACTGAATTTGTGCCTAATGGTTCCTTGACCACTGAACTCAATACATATAAGGATCAAGTTGCCATATATGAACAGTGCTAAGTTTGAACCCGACCACTCGTGAGCGGGAGATGGATATACAAATCGTACACTTATCGAGAAAAAGCAATTTTAGGGAAGAAGTATTAAAACAAGAGTTAAATTCCTTACAAGAAAAGCTTAATAAAGCGCTAAGCAAAAGCAGAACTTCAAGAAAATGTGAAAGTGCTTAGCGAGAATTTAATGCTAAGGAATCAAAACTTTTAACCGAATTTTCCAACCTAAAAACTTTGAAAAACAAACTTGAAAACAAGTTATGCGTACAAGGAAATACCCTTGATCGCTCACATGATCACTAAGTATAGAGTCTTAAGCGATAAGCATAGTATCCCCATTGTAGAGGAACCCATCTCGAGTATGGTAAAATAGCAAAAGGCTGCTCAAAAGGTTGTCTATGATGGTAATGAGATCCTCAAGCCTAGACAAAAACCTTCATGCATTGAGTGCCTTGAGGAAGATAGAAAATTAGAAGATGCCACTAAGGAAAAGTTGAATGATAAGCTTAAAGATCCTCGTGCATTAAATATAACATCACTTTTAAATCTCATGATTACACTAAGGAAAATTGGATCTCCTTGAACAAGTTTAAGCCTCAAACCCTATTAACGCTGAACAAGTGTTCGGAAAAGGACATGGATAAACAAAAGCGAGATAACCTTGTTGAAAAGAACCCCCACAGGAAATTGTCCCAAGAAACTGTATCCTCCAAACACACCAATGCATTTAGTGCCTAGAACACTTCCCACTAAGAGCAAGACCTTAATCAGCCTTTATGTAGTTTACCAACTATTTGTTGATTTTGAAAAGCATGTAAAGAGAATCACACCTCTGGGATAATCGAAGGGGAAGGGTTTTGAGCAAACTAAAGAATGCTATTTAACTGAGGTCATGCCTTTCTTTAAACAATTAAAAGGTCAATTTGAGAGTCTTAAAAAGGGGATAAACACAGAGATTAAAGAAATGAAAAAGGAATTTGATGCAATGATAGTTGAGGTCAATAATTCTAAACGAGAACTCAAATATAATGAAATTGAAAGGAAGAATCTGCATATCTTAAATGAGAACTTGATTTCTCAATGTGTTGCCCAAGATGTGTTCTACACTGCTACAAATTCTTCTATTACTACATCTCAATTTCATGAATTATCTATTGCTTTGAAAGTTTCCCAAGATCGTGTCATTGATCTTGAAACAACAAATTCAAAACTGTATGAGAAAATAAAACAGGATGATCATGATAACCTAGTCAAACATTTTTCTAAATTAGAAGTTGAACATCTTGATTTGCAATTAAAATAGCAACATCTCAAAGAAAATGTTAAAACCTCAAATATCAAGACATCCTTTGATGCTCCTGAGTTTGATGCAGTGTTTGAAATTAGCAAACGTGATTAACAAATTCGAGCTCATTGTAACACGATTAAAAGATTAGAACCCAGATCTCACAACTAAAGGGAGAAAAGTATGATGTTACTGGTTCCCGAATGCCTCCACCTTTAGATTCTCAGAATTTTCGTCTTCAAAACATTATTGATAACTTGCAAAAGGAAAATGATTGTTTTAAAGCTGAAATTTCAAAGGTTAATGATCAAAACAAAGAGTTATATGATTCATTCAAAGTTAATCATGATAAACACATTAAAAAGATAACTTCTTTACTAAATGACATTGAGAATCTGAAGCGTGAGGTGAAAGGAAAATTGCCAATCCCTAATTGCAAATATTATGTTCCTAATGTTTCTACTTGTGATTTGTATGCCATCGATATGTTATATATTCCCCCGCCCATTAGGAATAATGAACTTGCACATAAAGCATATCTCTCATACCTTAAGGATAGTTTGAAGGGTCTCCGTGAGATAGTTGAAGATGAAAGAATAGAAAAACCTTTTGATAGCACCATAGCCTATGCCTGCATGGATGCCAAAAGATCTCAGGAACTCTTAGAGTACGTAATTGTCACAAGTCCGAAAGATAGTAATAGGCGAGATAGAATAGTTGCACCCAGTTCAATGCCTAAGGTTAAGAATGTGACTTTTAATGTGCATCACAAAACTTCAGATCCCAGCACCTCTAGACCACTAATGCAAAGTGTAGTATCACCAACTAATATTCCTGTTGTTCCTTCTACAGGAGTAATCAACAACACTAAAGTTAGCGGGTCAAAGCCTTGAGCAATACAATGCGAAATAGGATCTTGCCACCAAAAGTGTTGAAGAAAATAAAGTAGAAGAACACCCTAGGAAGAATAAGTTTGAAATTTGAATAAAGCGAATCGTGTTGATTCTAGTATTAGCTATAAGCGTCTTGTAATTAATTGATTACGCTACCTTTTGCAAAACATGTAAGGAATGTTTGATTTATGGTCTTAATCATGAATGCGTTGTGAATGAGGTGATAAATGTTGTTATTCCTCCATCAAAATTATAAAAATGCTAAGCAAAGTTAGGGAGATCGGAAGCCTAAAGAAAAGGGTTAGTCATTATTGGAAGCCTCACAGAAGAAAATTTAGTAATGTGGGTTATCAATGGAAACCTCTCGGCGGAAATTCAAATTGAATGAATCTTGTCATAAGATGTCTAGATCTATGCCATCTAAGAAATGGATGCCTCTTGGTAGAATCATACCTTTAAGAGGTGCTCACACTTGCAATAGGTCCACCGCCACTACTAGTTTTGCATCCAATACTAATGAGGTCATATCTCGCTATTTCGATGTGGGTACTCCAATACTTTGTACTAACCAAGCGGAACCCATTCGCCCATGGGGATCAAATTATCCGATCATCCATTCTTGTCGTGTTCAAATGCGGGTCGTCTAAATCGTCCTTTGGTATTTGGACTCAGTCCGCCAAAGCATATGACCGGAGATCGCCATGCTCATGAACTTCGTGAGTAAATTTATCGGATCTATTAGATTCGAAAACGACCATTTTAGAGCAATTATGGGTTATGGATATTGCGTAGTTGTTGATAGTGTAATTTCTCGGTATATTATTGATGAGTGTCTAAATACTCATCATTTTGTGTAATCTAAACTGCAAAATCATCCGAAACACTCGAAACACATCTAAATGATCAAAATAGCACAAATCAGTGTTTTATGTGTTTTAAATGCAAAATATCAAAATCGGATGAAAAATGTATCAAATTTGCAAAATTGGCGGTTTAGTCCCCAAGTTTTAAAATTGTCAAATCTAGTCCACAGAATTCAAAATGTGGAATTTTATCATTCAAGGTCCACTCAAGTATTCTAAGTTGTAAAAATGATCTTTGAATGATTCTTTGGTCAATTGGCAAGAAAGGTCCTCAAACTTTGGAAAATTGCAAAATTAGTCCTTGGACCTTTAAAAATGGATTTTATGCAAAAGGATCCTTGTTCTATCAATGTTTGTCATGTTTGGTCCTTGTGAGAAGTTTGGAAAATGGCATTTCAGTCCTGAGTTTGGATAAATTACAAAATTGGTCCTTGCTGATACTTCTAAACCAAACGGACACCATATATATCACTAGGCCCAAATCGATCAAACCCAACCTTTGGCCCAAACCTCTTGGCCCTTGACCCTTTGGTGACCCTTGAGCGGTCACAACCCATTGTGAACCCCAGCCATGACCCTTTGACCTCTCCATGTTATTAATTCCCAGTCAGCGAAGTCAAACCGAGAAAACCGCAAATCTTGTAGCACCACCTCTCCACCTTTGTATCACCAAAACCGGTCTGGTTTTCACTCCTTTCTCACCCCCCATACTATGTCCTCCACATCCTCTAAACAATAAAAACTTTAATTGATTGAACCAAATCGATTAATGATAAAACACCTTTCGAAATTGTTTGGCGCCAAAAGACACTTGTATGGTTTGATGAGTTTGAGTGATCAATGGCTAGAATATGGTGGGAAAGATTCGAGGACATCGAGATGCAAAAAGTCATTATATAGAGTGAGATGCAATGTATTTGACTATCTAGTGTAAAATTTAGTTTTCTATGTCGTTTTAAGTGTTTTTCAAGTTTAAGTGTAATTTAAAGCTTTTAAGCATTCTGTTTAAGTATTTCAGTGTATTGTGAACCTCTTTTAATAAGCAATTTTAAGTTTTAATCATATCTTAAGTTTATGCAAAATCTCATCTTTATGCAAAATTTCATGAATCATCAAATGTTGTTGTTAGGTGTTTGTATGGACTGAGTAAGCCACATAAGCTCCTTAGAAAGCTTATTCAAGCTTTTAGAAACTCTAAAATTCAGTTTAGAAGCAAAAGCCAAAAATCACCAAAATACAAATTAAATAGGTGAAAAATCAAAAATCACTGAAATGGCATTCATTTGAGCGAGTGGATTATGGATGGCCTTGGGTTAGTAGCTTAGTGGTAAGCTTATAGGGTGTTCACCGTTCGATTCTCGCTTTGAGCTTGGAAGCTTTTGTAAGCCCTTTGATCAATTTGGCATTTCTTGTTGTAGTTGTTAATTAGCTTATATTTACGTGTTTTCTTGTTCATTAGTCTTAGTTAAGTTTAATTGAGTGGTAAAATTAGTTTGTTGTTCCTTTAAATTTGTAGTTTGTGAAAATTTAGTTTTTATAGTCAAAGCGCATCATAGTCATTTCTTAGTTTATTGTGGAAATTGTTGTTGTTTAAGGTTTCATTAGTTCTAACAAATGTTCTTATAAGGTCTCGAAATCTAGTTCATGGTCTAAATTTGTGATTAGCCTTGAAAATCTTCAAAGCAGTTTCAATAAGGTGTGTTTGGTTTGCCTTGTTTAAGCGTGCTCAAGAGTGCTCATGTCGATTAGTACTTGCTACGTGTTACATTTGGTCCAGTTAGTTCAAACAAATCAAGAAAACTAGTTCTACTTTGGTGAAAAGTCAAAAATGCTTTGGATCATGCTTTATGTGTCCACTGTTGGAATTTATTGATCTATGATCATTGTTTTGTGTTCTGAAGTTGTTTATCGGCTCAAATCGTCTTAACATACCTTGTAACATCACATTCGGTTTAGAATCGATTAAAGTTCATATAAGTCAAACCTCTAGTTTAAGTCAAAAGTCAAAATTTCATTTGGGTCGTTTTGAATAAAAGATAATTTCACTGTGGGTTTAATTATAAGTTTTAGCCTAAAACCTCTTAGGGTATTAGAGTATAGTTGCTAAATAAAATAGAAAATACTAGATCTCCTTGAATCGACTTTTAAAGTACTTATTTTCTAGCTTTTTGTAGTACTGTTTCATAATTGTGCCACGTGCACCGGTTCATAGCTACTTTTATAAGCTTGCAATGAGCTTATTAGTGGTCCAATCTGGTGATCTTTGGTTCTTTGGTAGCCAACCTAGCTATCTTGAGGTTCCAACTCTTGTTTTTCAATTTGAAGCTTAATAGCTAGAAACGCAAGTAGCTTCAAGTTTGTCCCATTTCATCCTTATCATAAGTGCTTATTACATTTGTTAGCTTATCGGTGTGCTTATCTGTCTATTTTAGCTTCATTTTAGTTCTTATAGCTTGTTTGCATCTACTTTGAGCTTTTGTTTCACCGGTTAGCTTGTTTGAGCTTATTTCACCAAATAAGCTCATTAAATATCTGTTGAGCTCATAAGCTCCTCAAACAGCTTATTTGTGACTTGTAAAATTTTGTCTTTGTTAAAGTTTCATATAATCAGTAGTAAAGTAGTTTTCAAAAGAAAATCCGAGAAAAGATCAATTTAAAATCGGTGATAGTGTTTATTTAATATTTCTTAGCTTTTAATTTTTCTTTTAAACATTAATAAGCAAATCTTGTTTTCTATTTTCTTAGGTTTACGTCATCATATAGTATTTTTAGAAAAAGTTTCATATTTTTCTTTTTACATTTAGTATTTATTATAATTATAAATAGTTAATAAATAATAAATAATTAGTAATAAATAATTAAAAGCATAAAAAATATCTTTTCAGTTTTAAAATTAGTTTTATCATATTTTAGATTTTTCCAAGTTAAAATTTTATTTTTCCAGGTTTATTTTATATTTTCTAGTATTTAAGTGTATTTTAAATAATAATTAATTAGTAATAATTAGATAAAAGTGTGAAAATATATTTTAGTTTTAAAATTAGTTTTATAATATTTTAGATTTTTCTGAATCATAATTTTATTTTTCTAGCCTTATTTTGTATTTTCTTCTATTTTAGAGTATTTATTAAATAGTTAAAATAGTTTTTAATTAATAATAATTAATTAAATAGTGTTAAAAATAATTTTCTTTTTCTAATAATTTTCTTTTATTTTAGGATTCCAAAATGTTATTTTCATATTTTTAGGTCTTTTATTTCTTAGATTTCACTTTTTATTTTGTGCGTATCGTAGTTTTAAGCGTAAGTTTTGCGTTTCTTTATCGATTGTTGTGCTTTCCAATTCGTATTCCATTCCATTCCAATCAATCACTAGTGTAATATTTCTAATCAAAACCTTCTGAGATCACTATCCTTAGTGATCACTCCATCATCTGAGTTTGTTTTGACACACCATTGAGTCTCCGTGGGACTAAACGACCAGAATTCATTCTATTCTCCGGACTTCATTGCATTTGTGCTTAAGCTGTTTTAAGTGCATTACGGTTGGCCATTCACAAGTGGCCGACTTGTGTGATTAGACTTGACGGTTTAGCATAGATATATTATGTTGAAGGTCTTGGTCATAACTTGTTTTCTCGTCGGTCAATTATGTGATTACGATCTAGAAGTGGCATTTAGAAAACATACTTGCTTCGTTAGAGAGCTTGATGGTGTGGAACTTTTAAGAGGAACACGTGGAACAAACTTATACACCATCTCATCGAAGATATGATGAAGTCTTCTCAATCGCTTCCTATCAAAGGCCTCTAAAACAAAGTCATGGTTATGGCATCGGCGTCTCAATCACTTGAACTTGAAACATAAATGATCTTTCTAGAAAGGACCTCGTCGAGGCTTGCCCATTGAGTATAAAAGGATCATCTTTGTTCGGCATGCCAACTAGGAAAGAGCAAGAAATATGCCCACAAACCCAAACCGCAAACTCATATGGAAGTTCTTCACACCCTTCATATGGATTTGTGCGGACCAATGAGAGTTCAAACGATAAGCGGGAAGAAATATGTGTTAGTCTTTGTTGATGACTACTCATGGTTCACTTAGGTTAAGTTTTTAGACAAAGGATGAAACTCCGACATCATCATCAAAATTGTTAAGCGATTGCAGTCCCGCTTAATAAAGCAGTCGAGAATCATCCGCACGAGATAATGGGCCCGAGTTTGTCAACAAAGAGCTTTGTCGGTTCTATGAAAGCATTAGGATCGACCATCAAAGAAGTGTTCCTCGCACTCCTCAACAGAACGGTGTAGTTGAAAGAAGAGATGTAAACGTATGATGGTGGCACTGCAATTTCAGCAAAGTACAAGGAAGTGTGGCAGTCTGTGGTTTGAACAACAGGATATTATATATGGAAAAATCGCAATTGCTGTGTGTTTGGGAAAAAGGTAGAAACGGCCACAAATTTATTTCATGAAATTCGGTTGAGATCATACAAATGGATAGTTAGAAGGTCCAGTAAATACAAAGTAATCTGGGAACAATGGATTGCCGAGCCTGGTACGTGTATGCGGAGTGGCTAGGTGATCCTAGTTCATAGGTTTTCTGTTGGGCACTGGTGTGGTCTGCAATGGGTATTTGGCTGCTGCAGATTGACCTGTCTGAAGTTGGATGTTTGCGTGATGAGGGGTAAAATTTTAGTGTTAGTGTTGTTGGTTGTGGAATAAAAGTTGCCTATTTCCTACTAGCATCTCGGGATTAGGATTTTTGTTTCGTGGTCAATCCCTAAGTGGGGTGGTCGTTAAAGAAAATCGGTCACCTCAAGTATATGTACTCATTAGAAAGCTCGTAGTCGTGGTCATTTAGTGTTAGTAAGTAGTTCATTAAGTAACACCGTGGAGGACGGACGGTCTTTACCCATGTATGCCCGATCCACAACCCATAGAAGGCGTGTCATGTTTGTACCTATAAATACCCTTTGCCTCCCAAGGCAAAGGGTTGGAGCTTTCATAATTCATTTTTCTTTGTCTCACTAAAGTTCCAATTCTCTCCCACTTTCTCTCTCTAAAACTATAAACCATACACCTAGTATTATGTTTATGATGTAATTGTGAAAACCAAGATGTTACAATTGGTATCAAGAGCCAGGGTTTGATCATCCATCTTTCATGTTCTTGGTTTTATAGTTATAGTTGGGTTAAACTTTTGTTTGTTTGAGTTTTATGCTTTACGCGTAGCTTTTAAACGTATACTTTTCATTTGCTTAAAGCTTTAGATTTTACACTTGAAAACTCAAGATTCTTATGGGTTAAGGTTTATTGAGTGTTAAAGTTTTAGTTTCTTGCAAAAGTTTCAAACTTTACGTGTTTTTATTGATTTTAAGCTTGGTTTGGTTCGGTGTCATATCCTACGCGTAAGGTAAAAAGTGGTTTGGATCATCAAGTCTTAAACTTTATTGTTGTTTTGGTGTTTTTGATATTGTTTCATCATTAAAATCGGTTTACTAAATGTTGTTGGGCATAAAAATCTATGTTGGTGTTTTTGGTATTTCCTCGCTTAGTAAAACCCTAAACCCTAATTCGTTACGCATACGCCTAAGTGTTCTTCAAGTTGTTCTTCGCTTGATCCTCGTTGGTTTACTCAATGTTTTCTTGCTTGGATAAGCCTAAAAACACTTCGACTTGTGGATATCTTTTACATCGGTATAAGTGTAAAGGATTTGTGGTAAAACCCTAGTTTTACGCATAAGCCTAAAAGCTTACGAGTAAACTCTTATGCATAAGCTATTCTTACGCATAAGATCATCTTACGCCTAAGGTAACTTTACGCATAAGGTTTCTACTACTAAGCCTTAGTCTACGCCTAAGCTTAAGTTTCAACTCAAAGTCTACGCTTAAGCTTTCATCTTAAGTCATACTTACGCTAAAGTAAGTTACGCATAAGAACCTTGGTCTACGCCTAAGCATTTGTGCAACGATCTTTTGTGACTTGTTAGTCCTTATCCTTGGTGATACGCTTTACGGTTTTTCTTCTGATTTAGTAAAATCCCGTGAAAGAATCTATTTCCTGGTTAAATCAAAGAATTGTAAAATCCCGTAGAAATCATGTCTACAATCATTTCTTATGTTGCTGATGACGTTCAAGCTGCAGGATCCGACACTCGTCCTCCCATGCTTGACAGAAAAGATTATGATTCAATGGCTCAAAGAATCAGATTATATTGCTTAGGAAAAGAGAATGGGGTCAACATCCTTAAGTCAATTGATGAAGGACCATATCAAATTGGTACTACAAGAGACATCCTTGAAACCGCGGTGATGGTTCATTGTATTGGGATTGGATAGACCAAAGATGTATGATGAGCTTGATGATAAGGAGAAGAAGAGATACGATCTCGACATCGTGGCTTCAAACATTGTACTCAAGGTTTACCTAAGGACATTTACAAGTCGATCAATCACAACACCAAGCTAAGGCGGTTTGGGATAATGTTAAGATGCTTATATCCGGTTCAGAATCGACTAAGGAAGATAGGGAGTCTCAATTTGTATGATGACTTTGAGAACTTCAAAATGATACAAGGGAAAGTGTGATCAATATTATGTCGATTCCACAAGCTTGTGAATGATATGAGGAATATCAAATGACAATGCCAAATATCCAAATTTAATTCAAAGTTTGTGAACAACATGAATCCCGAATGGCACAAATTTGTCACTGCAGTCAAACTTAACAAAGGATTGAGGAACACCAATTATGAGCAACTGTATGCTTATTTGCTTCAAAATGAGAAACATGCTGCATTTGAGAGAATGATCATGGAAAAGTTCAAGACCAATGCTGGAGATGCAAGCTCTTCAAATGATTCAACTGCATTCTACACGAATGTAGGAATTACTACCAAAGCATCACAAGTCATACCTACTGGAAATGGTAACCACAAACTCATTCCGGATCCAGGGTATAAGCCTCCTGATTCAAACGCATTCATGGAACACCTTGTCAATCAACTGGCTCTAATGGTTAAGCAAAACTTGAATTTCACCCCACACACCAACAACCACCTCAGAACTGCATCAAATCTTCACAATCATGCTACAGTGAAAGAAGGAAAGATAGTGGTGCAAAAATGCAAGGAAGATAGAATGCATACCTCCACACAATGAATAGGGAATGTAGGTGCTTTGGTGTTGGTGGTGCATATGTCGGGTGTCGAATCGTGGAAGGAACATGGCTCGTGGTCAAGGAAAGCCTATCAAGTGTTACAACTATGGTGGAGAAGGGCACATAGCTAGGAACCGCACTCAACCAAAACGCCCTCAAAATGCGTAATACTTTAGGACAAGATGTTACTTGTGCAAGCACAAGATAATGGGGCGATGTTGGACGAGGAAGAGTTATTGTTTTTGTCGAGGAAATGCCAAAACGTATGATGTCGATGTGGACGACCAACCAATGCATGGTGTGACTCGTAACAATCCCAATGCCTTTCAAGTTGCGATCGTGATGCATTTGACTCAGACGTTGATGATGAACCATATGCACAAACTATCTTTATGGCTGATATAACTCCAATGGTCTCTTCATCTCAACAAGCCAGTCCCTCCAAGGAATCCATCATATCAGAGGTACTTAAACTATATGATGTGGTTGATGAGCAAAAGATTCACCATAAAGTACAATCTACTGAAGTCTTTGAATCAGATATTGAAAATATGGGAAATAGCAATGTTGTCCCATATGATCAATATGTGAAGCAAGATGAAAGTCTCATTGTACCAAGTGATGAATCTTCTGCAGTTAACAATGAATGCATATATGATGAATACTCTGCATATGTGCCTGATGACTCCTTGACCACTGAACTCAATACCTATAAGGATCAAGTTGCCATATATGAACAAAGGCTAAGTTTGAACTGACCACTCGTGAGCAGGAGATGGATATCCAAATGCGTACACTTATTAGAAAAAGTAATTTTAGGGAAGAAATATTAAAACAAGAGTTAAATTCCTTACAAGAAAAGCTTAATAAAACTGCTAAGCAAAAACAAGAACTTCAAGAAAATGTGAAAGTGCTTAAGCAGGAATTCAATGCTAAGGAATCAAAACTTTTAAATGAATTTTCCAACCTAAAAACTTTGAAGAACAAACTTGAAAACAAGTTGTACGTACAAGGAAACACCCTTCAGACTGCTCACATGATCACTAAGCATAGAGTCTTAAGCGATAAGCATAGTATTTCCCTCGTAGAGGAACCCAATCCTGAGTATGGAAAAATAGCAAAGGCTGCTCAAAAGGTAGTCTATGATGGAAATGAGATTCTTAAGCCTAGACAAACGCCATCATGTATTGAATGCAATCAAGAAGATAGAGAATTAGATGATGCCTCTAGGAGAAAATGGAAAAGAAATTAAAAGATCCTTGGTGTATAAAGTATAATATAACATTTAAATCCCATGATTACACCAAGGAAAATTGGATTTCCTTGAACAAGTTTAAGCCTCAAACTCTATTAACGCTTTGAACAAGTGTTCGGAAAATGGATATGGATAAGCAAAAGCGATAATCTTGTTGAAAAGAATCCCCTTGTAGGAAATTGCCTCCAAGAATTATGTATCCTCCAAATACACCAATGCATTTAGTGCCTAGAACCATTCCCACTAATAGCAAGACCTTAATCAAGATGTATGTAGTTTACCAACTATTTGTTGATTTTGAGAAAACGTGTAAAAGAGAATCACACCCATCGGGATAATCAAGGAGAAAGGGTTTTGAACTAACTAAAGAATTCTATTTGACTGAGGTAATGCCTTTTTTCAAACAACTTAAAGAACAATTTGAGAGTCTTCAAAAGGGAATGGATACTGAGATTAAAGAAATGAAAAGGATGTTTAACGATATGGAACATGAGGGCAATATGCATGAACGTGAGATTAAAAATAATGAGATTGAAAGAAAGAATCTGCACATCTTTAATGATAATCTGATTTCTCAATGTGTTGCTCAAGATGTATTCTACACTGTTACAAATTCCTCTATTACTGCATCTCAATTTCATGAATTATCTGTTGCTTTGAAAGTTTCCCATGATCGTGTCATTGAGCTTGAAAACACAAATTCAAAATTGCATGATAAAATTGAACAGGATGATCATGATAACTTGGTCAAACATTATTCTAAATTGGAAGTTGAACATCTTGCTTTGCAATTAAAATATCAACATCTCAAAGAAAATGTTAAAACCTCAGATGTCAAGACATCCTCGGATGCTCCTGAGTTTGATGCAGTTTTTGAAATTAGCAAACGTGATGAACAAATTCGAGCTCATTGTAACACGATCAAAAGATTGAAAGCCCAAATTTCACAACTAAAAAGTGAAAAGAATGATGTGACTGGCTCCCGTATGCCTCCACCTTTAGATTCTCAGAATTTCCAACTTCAAAACATAATTGATAACTTGCAAAAGGAAAATGATTGTTTTAAAGCTGAAATTTCAAAGGTTAATGATCAAAACAAAGAGCTATGTGATTCATTCAAAAATAATCATGACAAACACATTGAAAAGATAACATCTTTGCTTAACGATATTGAGAATCTGAAGCGTGAGGTGAAAGGAAAATTGCCAATCCCTAATTGCAAATATTCTGTTCCAAAGGTTTCTGCGTGTGATAAGTATGCTATTGATATGTTGTATATTCCCCCTCCTCTTAGGAATAATGAAATTGCACATAAAACATATCTCTCATACCTTAAGGATAGTTTAAAAGGTCTCCGTGAGATGGTTGAAGATGAAAGAATAGAAAAACCTTTTGATAATGCAATCACCTATGCATAGATGCCAAACGGTCTCGTGAACTCTTAGAATATGTAATTGTCACAAGTCCAAAACCTAGTAATAGGCGAGATAGAATAGTTGCACCAAGTTCTATGCCTAAAGTTAAGAATGTGACTTCGATATACCTCATAATGCATCGATCCCAACACTTCTAGACCACTAATGCAAAGAGTAGTATCACCAACTAATATTCTTGTCGCTCCTTCTACAGAGTAATCAAGAACACTAAGGTTAGCGGGTCAAAGCCTTCGTGCAATACAATATGAAATAGGACCTTGCCAACCAAAAGTGTTGAAGAAAAGAAAGTGAAGAACACCCTAGGAAGAATAAGTTTGAGATGAATAAAACAAATCGTGTTGATTCTTGTATTAGCTATAAGCGTCTCGTAATTAATTCAAATTACATACCTTTTGCAAAACATGTAAGGAATGTTTGATTTCGGTCTTAATCATGAATGTGTTGTGAATGAGGTGATAAATGTTGTCAATCCTCCAGTCAATATTATAAAAAATGCTAAACAGTTAAGGAGATCCGAAGCCTAAAAGGAAAAGGGTTAGTCATTATTGGAAGCCTAAAGGAAGAAAATTTAGTAATGTAGGTTATCAATGGAAACCCACTTGTCGGAAATTCAAATTGAATGAATCTTGTCCTAAGATGTCTAGATCTATGCCTTCTAAGAAATGGATGCCTACTAGTATAATCATACCTTTAAGAAGTTCTCACACTACAAATAGGTTCATTGCCACTACTAGTTTTGCATCCAATACTAATGAGGTCATATCTTCTATTTCGATGCGGGTACTCCAATACTTTGTACTAACCAAACGGAACCCATTCTCTCATGGGGATCCAAATTATCCAATCATCCATTCTTGTCTCGTTTCAAATGCGTCGTACAACTTGTTCTTTGGTATTTGGACTCAGTCGCTCAAAACATATGACCGGAGATCGCTCACTCATGAACTTTGTGAGTAAATTTATCGGAATAGTTAGATTTGGGAACGCCCATTTTGGAGCAATCATGGGTTATGGATATTGCGTAGTTGGTGATAGTGTAATTTCTGGTATATTATGTTGAAGGTCTTGGTCATAACTTGTTTTCTGCTGGTCAATTCGTGATTCTGATCTAGAAGTGGCCTTTAGAAAACATACTTGCTTCGTTAGAGAGCTTGATGGTGTGTAACTTTTAAGAGGAACACGTGGAACAAACTTATACACCATCTCTATCGAAGATATGATGAAGTCTTCTCCAATTTGCTTATTATCATAGGCCTCTAAAACAAAGTCATGGTTATGGCATCGACGTCTCAATCACTTGAACTTCGTAAACATAAATGATCTTTCTAGAAAGGACCTCGTAAGAGGCTTGCCTGCACTTGAAGTATAAAAAGGATCATCTTTGTTCAGTATGCCAACTAGGAAAGAGCAAGAAATATGCCCACAAACCCAAACCTGCAAACTCTGTTATGGAAGTTCTTCACACCCTTCATATGGATTTGTGCGGACCAATGAGAGTTCAAACGATAAACGGGAAGAAATATGTGTTAGTCGTTGTTGATGACTACTCACGGTTCACTTGGGTTAAGTTTTTTAGGACAAAGGATGAAACTCCCGACATCATCATCAAAATTGTTAAACAGTTGCAGGTCCGGCTTAATAAAACGCTGTAATCATCCGCACGGATAATGGAACCGAGTTTGTCAACAAAGAACTTAGTCGGTTCTATGAAAGCATTGGGATCACCATCAAAGAAGTGTTCCTCGACTCCTCAAAGATGAAATCGAACTCTTGTAGAAGCCGCAAGAACTATGCTTATATTCTCAAAGGTTCCAATGTTTCTCTCGGGCGAAGCCATTGCCACCGCATGCTACACCCAAAATCGCTCCCTAATTCACACCTCTCATGGAAAAATCCATACGAACTTGTCCACAATTGAAAACCGGATCTCTTTTCTTCGAGTGTTCGGTGCCTTATGCTATCCAACGAATGATGGTCAAGACTTAGGTAAATTAAGATCTAAGGCGAACATTGGGTTTTTGTGGGCTATGCATCAAATAGGAAAGGTTACCGAATCTACAACAAAAGATCCCGAGATATCATGGAAACTATTCACGCCACGCTCGATGAGTCGATCGAGCATATGGCTCTGGACAATCCAGCCTCGACCCGCACCTCAAACTCTATTAAGTAGTCCCATCGGTTCCTCTCTTGTACGTAATCACTTCCCGCAGCTCCATATGTACCTCCATTTGAAGAAGATTTGAAGAAACTGTTTGATCCGATGTTTGATGAATACTATGAACCTCATGATAATTACACATCTTCAACATCAACAATGGTGGCTTCTAACCTATCATCACAAATAATACATCTGTCTCAATGTCTCTATCTCCGTAAGCACCAAATGCAGATCAATCATCTTCATCCTCAAACCTCTATCATCGGTTGTACATCATGGAATTGGTAATTATGATGAAGATAACCCTTTTTCTACTCCCAAGATGCTCCATTTGAAAACATATTTGCCCTCGAACCAACACCGAACCATCTTCATCGGAGATCCAAACTATGCTACCTCGGTTCCTCAACAACAACCACACGAGCGCATTAGAAAATGGACATGACCATCCATTGGACAACATAATTGGAAACCCTTCTCGTCCGTATTCACTCGTAAACAACTTGCAACCGATGCCTTATGGTGCTTCTTCAACTCCATACTATCCAAGGTCGAACCAAAAGATTTTAAACCGCCATGAATGAAGACAATTGGTTCAATGCCAAGCAAGAAGAAATTCATGAGTTCGATCGACTAGATGTATGGGAATTAGTACATGCTCCCGACGCGTAATGATCATTGCTCTAAAGTGGATCTTCAAAGTAAAACTTGATGAGCATGGTGATGTGTTAAAGAACAAGGCTCGATTGGTTGCAAAAGGATACCGTCAAGAGGAGGGTATTGACTTTGAAGAATCATTTGCTCCAGCTTGCACGTGTCGAGGCAATCGAATCTTCTTGGCTAATGCCGCAAGTAAGAACATGGTAGTCTATCGGATGGATGTAAAGACGGCTTTTCTTAATGGAGACCTTAAAGAAGTGGTATACGTCGATCAACCAAGGTTTCATGAATCCATAGCATCCTACTCATGTCTACCGCTTGAAAAAGGCCCTTTACGGTTTGAAGCAAGCTCCTAGAGCATGGTATGATACGCCATCGAAGTTTCTTCTATCTAATGGATTCAAAGAAAGGATCGCTGATCCGACATTGTTCACCGTAAGGTCAAGCAAACACTTAATCCATGTCCAAATCTATGTTGATGACATTATCTTTGCCTCGACCGACCCCAATGAATGTGACCAATTTTCAAAGGAGATGGGATCCAAATTTCAAATGTCAATGATGGGACAAATGTCATTTTCTTGGGATTACAAATTTCACAAAGTCCCCGAGACATTTTTATAAATCAATCTAAATACGTAAATGAAATTTTAAAGAAATTTGGATTTAACACTTGTGACCTCGCTGACACTCCTATGGTGGAGCGTACAAAACCGGATGAGGACCACTCGTGGATCATGGTAGATCAAACGAAATATCGTAGTATGATTGGATCACGATAAACCTCACACCAAGAGACTAGACATTTTGTTCGATGTATGCATGTGTGCTAGATATCGTGCTAAGCCTACCAAAAGCATCTTGAAGCGGTTAAACGGGTCTTTCGGTATCTCCAAGGAACCATTAACATGGGACTTTGGTACCGAAAGACACCGGTATGTCACTAACGGCCTATGCGGATGCTAACCATGCAGGATGTCAAGATACACGTCGAAGCACGCCGTGAGGTGCTCAATTTTTAGGCGATAAGCTTGTGAGTTGGTCTTCAAAGAAACAAATGAGCACTTCCAAATCCTCTACAGAGGTGAATACATAGCCATGTCATCTTGTTGTGCTCAAATCTTATGGATGAGATCCCAATTATCTCGACTATGGCTTTGTATTCAACAAAGTTCCTCTGTCATCGTGATAACAAAAGTGACATTGCTCTCTCACGCAACAATGTTCAATAGTCTAGAGCAAAGCACATCGACATTCCCCAACATTTCATCGTGAACAAGTTGAAAACGGTGTGGTTGAACTATACTTCGAGGATGAATATCGCTTAGCGACATCTTCACCAAAGCTCTTTCCGAGAACGCTTTGAGTTTATTCTTCCACGACTTGGCTTGAAGAGCTTTCAACCGAACACTCAAACGCCTTCGTGAGGAAGACGAGGAGTAAAGGTTTTCGTCTCTATCTATTCTTTGTACATATTTTTCAAAACCAAAATACAAAAATACAAAACCAACAAAAGAAAATAGAAAAATATAAATTTTCAAAATCCATAAAATTAGAAAACTTGAAAATTTTCAAAAATTATTGTTATCTTATCATGTTTCTTTGAGTTCGATAACATCTACGGATCTTGATGTGTCACTCAAATAATGACACGGTTCTTTAGATGAAGTTCGATCGAAATAAATTTTATTTTTTAATTTTTATTTAAAAAAAAAACGAGATGGAGAAAAATGATGGTTTATTGTCATTTCAGACAGTAACCCATTTTAAAAAGAAAGAACAGAGCTATGCTTAATCTTAAATTTTGAAACCTCGTGCTCTGATTCTAAAACCAAATGTTTGTCACCAAAAAGACAAATGTTTCTTTCCAACTATTTTTCCTTCTAATAAATTCTTTTGAAAAATATTTGTCATCTAATGAAAACAAAATTGCTTTGAAAATACCTCGGACTCTATTTTTGAAAATCATCCGTGCTTATCATTTGTCAAAATCTCTATCTTTCAATCAACAACTTCTGTCATTGACTGAGGGGGAGAATGATTTCAATCAAATCAAAAAGTTATGCTTCAAACAATTGGCACATAAACGAAAGGTCTACTTTTGGTTAATCAAAAGAACAATGTTTTACAATGTTTTATACAATTGGTACAAGACCTTGGTTATTGTTAGGTTTTCAAAAGATACTCATGCATGTTTAAACAATGGAGTTTAAAGTCTCAAAATATGATCCTTATCGATTAAAATGTTTTCAAAAGCAAGTTACAATTCTCCTCAAAAGTTTTTAAAATTAATTTAAATCAATAGAGATCACAAATCTCAAAGGATTTGAAAATTGTGATCGGGGGAGAATTTGTGATTTAAATTGGACATAAACTGATAATTTGATAAGTGGTTTAGAAATATAATAACAAGCTCTCCTCCCTACATGTGCCAAATGATTTCAAATTTTCCATGCACATGTTATAAGGGGGAGCATCTATCTTAAACCAAAAGTACTTAAACGTGTTTGATTTGTCTCAAAGTGTGGGTTCCTTCTAATATGTGCAAACTCTTTCAAATCTCGATGCACATAATGAGGGGAGCAATCTTATGAAAACCTCATCCTTTCCCAATATGCTTTATCTACTTGAATTGATCGGATCGAAAGTGATGATGATGATCATTTTAGAAAAGGCTAATCAAAGATTGGATCTTTCTTTCTCAATCTAAGATTTCAAAGTCCTCTTGCCTCCATGTGCTAAAATAATTTCTAATACTTGAAGCACATGTTGAGGGGAAGCATTTCTAAAATATCAAAAAAACAATTAAGATACAAAAGGCTTTGATTATATATCACAAGTATCTTGATTGATTTTTCAAATGGTTTTCAATTGGTTTCAAGGCGGAAGAACAATACCAAAAGACCGACCAATGTTACTTTATGCATGGAGATATAAGGATGATAAGGTTAGGTATTAGTTCCCACGATCCGCCAGAACCGGAGGGATCTACCCAGGGACAACCCACTAGATAGTGTAGAGTCCTTAGGAATATTGAAAAAAGGAGAAAAATGAGAATATGGGAAGAGTGCCGACTAAGATAGAGCTAGAACTGGAATTAACCCAACAAGGTTCTAGTAATGAAGTCTCGGTAAGCACTGAAGGGGTTGAAGAATGAAAAGGAAATGAAATGAGCAAAGGGTGAAAACAAATAGCCTCCATTAATTCAACCTTAGGCGTAAACCGGTTCAATACATATGCTACCGGTGGTTACTAAGATAACACCGGTATTGAAGACAAGACATCATGGACCCAAGGATGCACTACACTAAACTTCCTAAGCTACTCAAGTTCCTCTTAAAAGGGCTTGTTTCATTTTCACGGGAACCCACATAATCTATCGACTTTCTCTTAGAGATTGTTGATATTGAAGAAGGAGACCCTCTCCTAGTCTCTAGCATAGGAACCAAATATGCACAATTGAGTATAGAGCCAAGAGATCATCAATAAATCTCATTAGGACACATATTAATGAAGACTTGCTATTTCACACAATGTGGAAAGTAAGAATATATTTTAAGGGTCCTACGATTATCCTTGTGGTATTGCCGTAACATCCGAGTGATATGTAAAAGGATTCACGATGAAGATGGAAATCCTTCTAGAGCTAACATCAAACAAGCTCTTGGTGGGTGACATGTGAGATCTTTCATAAGATCAAGCTTGTGACAACTTGATAGAAACAATGGGGCGATTCACTCTTGAATCAACCTTGGTCCAGGAAATGGATTGATGGATACCTTTGAAAAATCGATCATTGTGCTTAAAAATTCTTTTCTGTAGCACATCGACTGTGTACTAATGTTTCAAAATTAAAGGGTATTTATGATTGATTATTGATTTTCCATAAAACCTTCGTTGTATTGCAAAACACTTTCAATTAAGCAATACACGATTGTTTTCAAATCATTTTCATCAATCGCTGAATCTCAATTACCGGTTCACTCACTTCGTGTTGTCTTCTTTGAGATGTTCCGGTTTGAGAACGGCTAGAGCAACCGCGAAACTCCGTCAAGGAAATTCTTAGGAATTATACCGATCACAAGCAAGACTTGTATCGATCAACGGGGAACCGTGGGCGTGTACCTCAATTCAACAAAAGTGATCAAAGACACTTTCGCACTTTATTGCTAACTGTTTTATGCAGAACACCCGACGATTGCGGTGATCGAATTAAGGAGTCAATCCATTGACGCATGCTTACACATCGCTTTCACATCTAAAGAAATCATGATAAGTGCATACCTTCATCAATTGGTTCGATATTTCATCAATCCATGCTTCGCTACTCGATACAAATATCATGAATCAACAAAATCTTCCGCTACTCGATGAGAAGATATCATGATCCAAAATGTGAGCATGTCGGTCCGAAAGTCACAACATCACATAATGGTGATACATCAAAGGATGAGTCGAGATATTCATGTGGCTCATGATCTCAAACCGGCTCAAAACTCAACATCACGTGGATCGCTTAAAGACCTCCACTTGAAAGAACAAAACATGCGGAACATGAAGAATCAAAGACTACGAGCTACGTAACAAAAGAGCTTAATCAAATAAATCAAGAACAACAAAATGTTATATCTGTTTGTAATCAATGTAAGTTGAGGTGACCTCCTTGTGGGAGATTGTTAGGATTTATTAAATCCATTAGTTAAAGTGTCGGTCACCTCAAGTATATATACTGCTAGAAAGCTCGTAGTCGTGGTCATTTAGTGATGATAAGTAGTTTACTTAGTAACACCATGGAGGACGGACGGGTCTTTACCCACCGATGCCCGATCCACAACCCATAGGAGGCGTGTCATGTTTGTACCTATAAATACCCTTTGCCTCCAAGGCAAAGGGTTGGAGCTTATAATTCATTTTTCTTTGTCTCACTAAGCTTCCCATTCTCTCCCACTTCTCTCTCTAAAACCATAACCTACGCCTAACCCTATGTTATGATGTGTTTGTGATAAACCAAGATGTTACAATTTTGATGCACAAAATTTTCAACTTGTTTTAATTAGATGCGCAATGTTATTTTGATGAAAAAGTCAAAAAGTTGAGTGCAAAACCAATTTTGATGCACAAAAAACGATTTAATGCTTGTAAACGTATTTTTCATAATTTTTTTCGTAAAAATATCCACTTTAGAAAAAGTTTTCACAAATTTTTCATGCACCATCATACCCGATCTTGTGGAATGTTTTGGGAATTTTTCGAGAACTTTTTGAAATAAAATCTTTTATCTTTTACGGATATTTTTCTTTTATTTGATATTTATCATATATATATATATATATATATATATATATATATATATATATATATATATATATATATATATATATATATATATATATATATATATATATATATATATATATATATATATATATATATACATATATATATATATATATATATATATATATATATATATATATATATATATATATATATATATATATGTAAATATATATATATATACACACCATTGAAAAGGTGTTGAAATAGCGAACAAAACGAGTCCAATATTGCGTTGCTTTTGACGTATGTATGATTTTATAAAAATGTTAAACTTTAATATATTTTTTAGAAATAATAATAATAATAATAATAAATCTTATGAATTTTAATAAAGTGATGTTCATAATAAAATAATAATAATAATAATAATAATAATAATAATAATAATAATAATAATAATAATAATAATAATAATAATAATAATAATAACTGGACCTTCCTTTGATGATGCCCCGCATAATTTTAATGCGAAAATAGAAACCGCCTTTTGACAACCTGTGTGAGATCGTTGCCCCCAAACTCATAAAGAAATTGGCAGATATACATTTCACACGTGTCACACAATGGCCGAATCCACCTTTTGCTTATCTACTCGACAGATGGCCCTATGGAGATCGCAAAAAGAAGACCACACTTCTGACTGGCTTAGGGTGGTTCCGATTTCTGGGTTGGGCCAGACCATGAATGCTAGAACTTACCGATGTGTGTTATGCTACCGGTTAGGTATCCCCCTTTTTTCTGCTCAGATGCCATGCTCAACTTGTTCCAAAGTATTTGCTGGAGACATCTATGGAGATCACGCGGTGTCCTGTGTTGGTGTCATTGGTATTAAACACCGGCACAATATGGTGCGCGATACCCTTGTCGACATATGCTCTCGATCTGGGATCTCGGCTCGTAAAGAGGTTGATATTGGGCTTTGTGGTGATAGGGACAAACCTTACGACCACCGATATGTTGCTCTACTCTTGAGATGGTGGGCATGATACATGTGTCGATTTAACAGATCGCCTCCTTGACACAAACTAATATGGTTGATGATGGCCATATTCCACGAGTTAATTGAGGACAACATGGAAGTCTTCATGGATGATTTCTGTTTGGAAATTCCTTCGACCTTTGTCTTTCCAACCTTAGAAAGATGTTGAAACGGTGCGAGGAAACTAATTTGGTCTTAAATTGGGAAAATGTCATTTCATGGTAAAAGAAGGAATTGTCTTAGGGCATAAAGTCTCGGAAATGGAATTGAGGTCGATAGAGCAAAAATCAAGCAATTTCAAACTCCCTATCCTACCACCGTTAAAGCTATTCGCACTTTTCTTGGTCATGCGTGTTTTATCGAAGGTTTATTAAAGACTTCTCAAAATTTCCGCCAATGACACAACTCCTTGTTAAGGATGCCCTTTTGATTTTTCCGAGAATGCAAGGAAGCATTTAACCGACTAAAGAAGGATCTTACTCAGCGCCTATAATGGTCACCCCGATTGGTCTCGACCATTCAAATCATGTGTGACGCTAGTGATTATGCCGTCGTGTGCTCGCCAAAGGAAGGAGAAGCATTTTCAACCAATCTACTATGCTAGCAAAACCATGAATGTAGCGCAAGAGAATTACACACGACCAGAAAGAACTTTTAGCCGTTGTTTTGCCTTCGACAAGTTTAGGCAATATCTCGTTCTTCTAAACTGCCGCCTTCACCGATCACTCCGCTTTACGCTACTTGTTTTCAAAACAAGATGCTAAACCCCGCCTTTATTAGTGGATCCTATTACTTCAAGAATTCGACATTGAAACTCGAGATAAAAGGGTAAAATCACCGGTGATCATCTATCACGCTTGAGAACCCCGATCTTGAGAAGTTAGATCATACCGAGATTCACGACTCTTTTCCCGAGGAACGGCTAATGGCGATTAAGGAAATTGAGCCATGGTATGCGGATTATGCTAACTACCGTCCAAGAGGGTTTTGCCAAATTACATGACCAAGCAAGATAAAAGAAGTTCTTCACTACGCTAAACATTACTTCGGATGAACCCTTCCTATTCCGCATATGTCCCGATCAAATCATTCGACGCTTGCGTGGCGGTAGAGATTGATCGAGTTCGAAAGAATGTCATGCGGGACCATCGGAGGACATCACGGTGTGAATATCACGACACGAAAGGTTTTCGGCGCGGATTCTATTGGCCTACTGTTTTTCGAGACGTTAAGAGATTAGTTCAAACGTGTGATGCATGCCAACGATCGTGAAATATCTCGCGACGGACGAGTCACCCGAACTATATCCAAGTCTCAAAGTATTTGACGTTTGGGGAATAGACTTCATGGGACCTTTTCCATCTTCCGGAGGAAATGAATACATTCTCGTAGCTATCGATTATGTATCCAAATGGGTAGAGGCTCAAGCCCTTAGAACTAATGATGCGAGGGTAGTTATCCACTTTCTTAAAAGCTCTTCAGACGATTCGGGATTCCCAAAGCATTAATCGATGATAGAGGACTCACTTTGCAATGCTCAAATGGAAAAGGTGATGAAGAAGTGTGGCGTCCACATAGATTTTCTATCGCATATCATCCTCGGACAAATGGACAAGTAGAAAACACAAATAGGGCATTAAAGCGGATACTTGAAAAACGGTCCACCAAAATAGGAAAGATTGGGCATTCAAACCGGATGAGGCACTCGGGCATTTAGAATCGCTTACAAAACACCTATCGGAACAACCCTTTTCGCTGGTATACGGAAAGGCGTGCACCTCCTTATCGAACTTGAGCGAAAGCATATTGGGCACTTAAGGCACATGAATATGGATTATTCGAGGTGGTCAAATCGGTTCTTACACTTCAAGAATTGGATGAACTAAGGCTGGAAGCGTATGAATCATCAATCACCTACAAAGAAAGGGCAAAAAGATGGCATGACCAACGAATAAAGAATCCTAAAGAGTTTTTGGAAGGAGATAAGGTTCTCTTGTATAATTCAAGACTAAGATTATTCCCGGGAAAACTCAAATCCATATGGTATGGACCCTTTTCAGTAAGAAAGCAGATGAGCAATGGGGCGGTGGTGCTACTTGACCATGATGGAAGACAATTCACCGTTAATGGACAACGGGTGAAGCATTATCAATTGGATAATATTGAAATGGTGAACAATGAGGATATTGTTTTAGAAGAAGACGGCGGTAACGCAGCAACGTAGGAGCACGACTACAAGTCTAGCTACAAGACTCTTAAATAAAGAAAAGCGCTTCGTGGGAGGCAACCCATGCTTAATTGTTTGCTTGTTAGTGTCATATATCTTTTATTAATTGTTTATCCTCATGTTTAAATTTGTAAAAATACTTTATTTTGTTTTTAACCTTGTCTTAATTGCATATAAAGTATTTTACATAAGGGATAAGTGTAGGGAGGATTACACACGTTTTCAAAAGAAACGTAAACATGAGAATAACAATTAACTAAAAATATATATGTTTGTTTGTTCGAGTCAAATGCTTGTATCGAGTCATAATGGATGTTTTTGCGTAAATTTTCCAGTTATAAAGATGTAAATTTTCCGAATTTTTTTTCGTAAAATCGCAGCAGCTTTTTGTCGGGATAACTCAAGGCGTCAGATTGCAACCGACGCGCGTCGAAGAAGTAAAACATCGATCACTTTTCTCGTTTTCGAGCTACTTATAAATTTTTGGAATTTTCGGTCTTAATTTTCTTAGAAATTTCAGTAAACATCCATTCCACAAGCATTATATCCTAGTTTTAATCGAGTCTTATATATTTTATTACCGCCGATTTTACGCTGAAGGTTTCGTTTGTTTTGTTCAAGTGTGCAGGTTTAGTTTATCAAGAAGAAGTTACACAAGATTGGAAGGAGCTTTTCACGCAATAATTCTTCTTGGAAAGGATTTAACCACCACTTTACACGGATCCCACCGAGCTAATCGGGGAGTATTAGTTTCTTTCATTTTTGATTACCTTCTTTTATCATAACTTTGATATTTCGGGAACATTGGGGACAATGTTCGGTGTAAGTGTAGGTAGGGAGGAAAATAAAGCGGAACTTTGAAACTATGCTTATCCTTGATTATTTGCTTTGTCCAATTGTGATTGTGTAATAAACCATGAGAATATGTCGGTTAGGGTAATTTTGGCACCAAATTTAAAATTTTCATGACATATAGGAGTGGGCCATTAGTCTTAACAAAATGTCTCACGGATAGGAAGTTATATGACTAGCACAAAACCCTTTACCACCCAAATTCCACCCAAAATGTGAGGATCGCCCTTAGATTAGTAGAAATTAAAACATTCATCTTCAATGCTTAGAGTGTGAACCAGTAGTATATTAGATTCTAGAACTTGTTTTGTGATGCATTCCGAGATCGCAAGTGAGACTACACTTGTGTAGTTAGGAATAACTAAATGATAAGAGGCATTAGGATAACCCTTGTTTGATACCCGTAATATAATTACTTCTTCCACATCGGTTGAGTAATTCCCCGGACCCTTTGCGTTGTACTCATCTTTAGTACACGATACCCCTAGTTAACCCTCGAGCCTATCCTTTTCGCGGTTCTCGTGATGTTTCGCTTTTTCCGAATATCAATGAAGAGCATTGTTTACACCCCACCCCAAATATACACCCAAATCGCCTTTAGCCTACCCCTTATGTACTCACTTTTAGTGCAAATGTTTGTTATCACCCTAAACCCTTAGTTCAATTATCTCGTTGTTTGCATGAGTTGCTAAGTCGAGTCATATCCTTTGTATACAGTTTTGGGACGATTGGGATTCATGGGAAAAGTTAAAGTTTATGAAATGACGGGAAGGGAACGGTAAATTCAAATTCCCTTTGTTTGCGTAATAATGTACCCCAAGTGTTTTGATCTTTTCAATTCAGGTCAAATTAGTGTTAGAGTAATGAAAACTCAAGTGTAGGGATGTGCCTATAAATCTCTATCATTTTGATGTTACCGTAGAGGATGGTAGAGTATAAGTGTATGAAAAAAAATACGGCTACTATCCTACATCTATCATTTAAATTTATGTTTGTTTATTTTCGATTACCTAGAGTTTTAGAGTGTCGAGTCTTGGCTTAGCAACGCCATTCTTCAGTATGCATTTAACATAGAGATTTTTGACTTGCCACCACTAAATAGCCTATCCCACCAAACCCTTGTTTCCTACCATAAGCCTAACATTACAACCCTTTAAAAACCTCTTTGATAGTCTTTCCTAGGTGCTTACGCCAAAGCGATGGAGGTTTGATCTATTCTCAAGCCTATGGTAATCTATGTACTAGGACCGGTTAATGAGTGTTTATCTTCCATTTCCTATTTGTTATATTTCATATATACACCCGAGAGATGTGAGTATCCAAAACCCCATGTAAGGTGCTAGTATGTAATTTCGTGCTTGTTATGACTTTCTTGGGCTTATATGTGTTGTGGACCGTTTTAAATCAATGCTTCATGACCCCAACTTATAAATTAATTGGCTAAAAGCACATTTGCTTGAGGACAAGCAAATAACAAGTGTAGGGATATTTGATAAGGTTTTAAAGGTACCATTTGAGGGTCGTTTAAGTCCTTATTTGATCACTTTTGTATCCGTTATTGCTTAATATCGTTTCTTTTCACTTTTAGGTCTCTTGAAGGCAAAATGCTGGAATGACACTTATTTGGACGAAAAGGCGCGAATATACTGAAGAAAATGGCCAAAGTCGAATCGAGACACTCAAAGTCACGAAATGTATAGGCGGCGGCGTCGGTGTTAATGCGGCGCGCCGTCGGAGGATTTTAATGACGATCGAAAGCCAAAACCCTATTTTCAAGTGACGATGTCGGGCTTTAAAGAGTAGGCCGTCGCTACTCGACGGCCTAGATGCAACCCGCACGACGTCGGTCGAAGAGGACGGCGTCACGACATAAGGTGACGCGTCGCAAGGTTAACGTGGCCAAGACGAAACCCTAATGACGGCGACACGACGGCCACAAACATAAGGTGACGCCGTCGCATATGTAATATTATATATAGAATCCGAATTTTTCGGTTTAAGAGAGTCTTGTGTGGAGTAAAACCTAAAACCGAACCAAGGGTGTCTTGTACAAGATTTTAGGGTTCCAAACCCTATCTTACATCAAGATAAGTATTTACTTCATCAATTTAATTATGTCTTTGATTATTTGTGTGTATGCTTGCATGTTCTCCATGTCCGCTAATTTATTTGTGTGTTTGCTAGGGAATATGAAACTTAATTATTAAATATTGATTGGTTGTTTCTTATCTTAGTTGATTAATGATCTAGTAATGCGATAGGTCATTCGTTGTGTACTTAATGCTTGATTCATCTTTGTGAACCTTAGAATATAATTACCCGAGTAGTTGTAAGCTAAACCATCCAAAGAGTGCCTTAGAGTAAGAGTTTATTATCCCTAGTGGGTTTTGTAGACGAGACCCTTTGGTAAGTTCAAAGAGTTAGGAGAAACGACACCCTACAACTTTAGACACACAACGCAACTAAGAATAAGGACGTGACAACTCAACCATCAATAGGAAATAATTAAGGAGTAATAAAACCTAAGTAAACACATCTTTAAACTATCATACGAGCACACATTAATTAGACATAGACTACCACCACCTTAGTTTAGATAATTAGATAATAGTAGAGTAATCGGTAGAAATACCAACCCCAAATCCAATACCCGAGATTCGTATTTTTCAATTTCCTAAAAAACATAAAAAGATAAAAATAATCTTCCTCAACCTTAACCTTAGCGTAGTAACTTCTCACTAGCATTCCTATTCCCCTAGAGAATGATATCAATACCCGTGCCTTACCCTAATTACTACACTACAACGATAAGGTGCACTGCCTAGGGTGTTATAAAACTTGCTCGAAGAAAAGGAAGTTTCCTTGACCCCAAACACGCTGTGTAAGCGTATCAACACACTTGCCGGAGGTCTTTCTGGAAGCATTTTCCTTACTCTTGGGTTTACCCTAGAGTAGGGGTAGGGTCTGTCTACATTCTACCTCCCCCATACCATGCCCCTGCGAGATTGGGGTTATTGTCGTTGTCGTTGTCGTCGTCGTCGTTGTTGTTGTTGTTGTTGTTGTTGTTGCGACTATAGGCCATTGTTAGTTACTTCAACCTCATACCTTCATAATATACGAGCTACCGCTTTGTATTTCCACAATGTCACGTGGATAATGTATAATTTTATATGAGTTAATTTGTTATTCCTTAAAAATTTATTTAAAACTAGAATATTTGCTATCCGTAAAGCTATTGTATTGTAAAATATAGAACCGAAAAACATTTTCTTTGAAAATATCTGGATTTTTGTGTTATATGTATACTAGTTATAATACCCGTGCACACACGGGGTTTTGACAAAAAAAATTATTCTGTATTAATACTAAATATTGTGTCTTTAAAGGTAATTTCATATAATAATATAGTTATAAGTTTCGTGCATACACGAAGTTTACACATAAATCAAATTTATTTTAACATTTTAGTTCAATATATACACATATAAGAATTTGCCCATGAATATTGTGATATAAGTCAACTAATACTTATGCACGAGTTTTTTATTATGCATTAATATCAATTAGAATTTGGTAAAATATTTGTAAAAATTTCTCAATATTTTATTTTATTTAGCTGAAAAAGATGTTGATGTTGTTATTTAAATTTCACTACTGATATTATGTTGTACACATGATGCAAGTTTAATAGCACATAATGAGCGTTAATAAAGTTAAATTATATTCCTTAAAGTTTTTTAAAAATGTTTCTCTAAATATCCTTATATAAATAAATAAGAATTAAATGAGTCATTGTTATATGTATAATCGCGTATATTTATTTTTATATTAAAGTAACCCGTGCTTACAATTTGATAATTATATTCTCGTTTTCAGTAATTTAGCCGTATTTAAAATGTAAACTCGTGTCCACATAAGTTAAACTTTTAAAAATGAAATAAGTGAGTGCTTATTGAACGTAAAAAGTAAAAAAATTGATACTTATAATCTTATGCAAATTTATATGTTGTGTTATTTTAAAACAACATATACATTGTGTTTTTTAAAATATAAAGTATAAAGGGTATAAGTATAAGGGGGTATTTGTATATAATCCAAAGTTATTAAAAAACATGAAGGCTTACAATATTACATTTAACTTTATATAATTTTTAAAAATTCAACCACTAAAGTTTTATTAATTACCTCTTTTTTTTTTAAGTTTTTGTTTTCACAAATTTGACACCTATATTTTTTTGTGTATTTTCTATCAATTAAAATTTTCCACAAAATTTATTAAAGTTTGACCAAAATCAATTTAATTTTGACTTTTATTAACCAATCACATCACACGATTTTGCTTACGTGGCGAAATCGAGCTCTCCTATTGGCCCAATTGTTTTTTCAATAAGAATGAATAGACAAAATCACTTCGAAATTATGTAATTCCTTTATTATATAAAAGATGACCCTTGAGTCTCATAAATAATGATCAATATAAATTGGGGCATTTACATACATCCCCACTCAAACTTCAATAATTACATATTTCCCCAAAGCATGTTTTAATAGCATTGTACATCATGCATTAAAAACTTGTGTTTTGAGGAAATATGTAATTTTCAAGCTTCCTAGTATATATGAAATTCCATATAAATTTGTATATTTGGTCATGCACACAATACTGAACAATTGGTACATTGTGTAGTAGGCACCTATGATGCAATTTAATGGTACTTCACTTGGATACCCACACTTATAAAAGCATATTCATGATCACAACGCATCTCTTTAGGCGTTAACTATATTCTATATATGACTTAGGAATCATGTGATGCATTTCTTAGGCACATACGACAATCATTTATCACATCACTTAGGCACTAATATGATAGGATTGGGAGTGCATCATTTACGTTAATCTTTTTTACCACATACAAGTAATTACCGTTACTCACCTTATTTATTTGATTTGCAAGTTCCGTAATCAAGTAGTTAGCTTTTCCTCCCTATACACATAAGGTTCATATATATGTAACAACCCGTAAATTTTTATAAGGCAAAATGACTATTTTGCTTTTTGATTTCTTAAAATTGATCTTGACTTTGACTTTAACTATAACGTAAAAAAAAAAAAAAAAAAAAAAAAAAAAAGTTATCAGAATCGGTGGTAACTTGTAATTTTCCAAGTTAAATAATTCACTCTTCTTCGAATTACCACTCTATGAACGTTTTTGTTAACCTTTGTCTATTTAACGAAAAGTTATTTGGCAAAACGTGAAAACCGCACAAAACGCATACCGACACAAAGGTAAACACAATAAATAATTTAATTTAAATTACTTTTATAAGTAATCTCAAAAGTTTAATCGTGTGAATTTTCCTCATGACCAACACAAGACTAGGATGAGTTCATGTGTTCAAAATACTCAACTATCACCAATAGTCATATTTTTTATAAACTATTACCACTTTATTATGTTTACGTAGACATGTTACTTTTTACGTAAGACACGTACTCAAACATAAGTTATTAGGTTTTAATAAAATAAGCGCATTCCGTTAGACTTATCATACTTTTAATATAAATAGTTGGAGTATATTGTTTAGATATTTTCATAAGTATTCTATTTTTATGTTACTTGGTTTTAAATTTCGTTACTTAAAAGCTTAACATTAGTAATTATCAGGATCAAACTATACCTGACTAATACACACCATTTACCCTATCCATTTGAGTGACTTGTTATTTTTAACTTTAACACGTGTTCAACTTAGTTACATATGAGGTGTTTTACATGCATGGTTTATTATATTCATACATTTGACACGTAGAAAAGTGTACAAAGCTTATTGTTAGGTCACTAGTTTTACAACACAAGCTTATATAGAAAGAGATAAGGCGATTGAACAAGTATCAAACACACACACAAACAATATAAGACACGGTTACGCGTAGGTGAGTGAATGAAAGAATAACTTGAACAACCAACCTTCAAATGAAGGTTAATACAAGTATTTATAGGCAAGGAGCTAGGCAACACTCCTCTCCTTCCCTATTCCTTATTGGGCTTGGGCCTCGACATGGGCCTTCTACATGTCGGACCTTAAACAAACATAAAGGCCATAACAAAGCTACCTATTACATATGAAATATAAATACTTGAAATCTTGTTTAGGAGTGATTCCAACAATCCCCCACAGTATATATGAATGTAAACGGTGAAGGCGTTGATGTAATAGTAGTCGTGGCGTCTTCGCATTCTTCTTTCTTGTGAGAGGAATTGCCTTGATTCAAACAATCTCCCGGTGTAGAGATAGTTATCTTTGAGCGGTTAAGCTTTGGCGTCATCTTTAACTTTGTTCTTTGATCAATTGTTCTTTGTGGTGAAAGTGATAGTATGTTGTTGTGCGCATCGATGCATCTCAGTGCCTTGTTGCTCCAATGTCTCCACGTCATTCTTCAACATGCTCACACGCTCTATGACGTTGGAATTCAATCTTGATGAAGTTCTCTAAGTCTTTAACTTTGTAGATTCTTTGGTTGACGAAGAATCATTCGGATTGTGTTGCTTTTGAATAGAACTTCCATTAGTGATGATGTTGGCGTGAGCATGAGAAGAATCGACACGATCATTCCGCTCGAGCTTCCATAAGAAGAAAACATTGCAAGCGGTTAGAAATAAGCGGTTTCCGCACTTACAAGTTTAAACTTGAGAGTGTTAACGACATAGTGTGAAAACACAACTCTAATTCTTACAAAGGCCGTTCTGAACCGGAGTCCCACAAGTGAGATAACGCGATGTGCGTAGTACATCTATTCGAGATGAGTCATTGAGGTACAATCAAGCATCACCTCACGATCAGTGACCGTTTGAGACACACCGCGTAATCCACGGGGAGTTACCGAAGCGACTGCTTTGGTCGGGCATTTGATGTTGACCACGGCGGGAGTTTCCATTCAATCATTGAGGATCACGGATGTGAACCTCTCATAAATGTTCTCGACAGTTGCTAAGATCGTGAAGGACTCGATATGGACCATCGAATCATCAAGACCTTATTGTTGATCAACAAGTGATTAAATGTCAAGTGTTCCTAAGAGATCTTTTGATGAATCTCGTGGCTCTAGACTCAGCAGTGCGTTTTGGTTTTCTGACGGAGACTAGGGAGGGTCTCCTTCTTCATACCGGCAATCTCTAAGAGAAAGCCAATAGTTTATGTAGGGTTCCTGTGAGAATGAAACAAGCTTGTTGAGAGAAACTTGAGTGGCTAAGAAGGTTTAGTGCATGCGTCCTTTGGGTCCATGACGACTTTTAATCTTCAATACCGTGTCATCGGTGACAACCAAGAGTATATGAGTTGAACCCGTTATGCGCCCTAAGTTGAATAATGCGGAGGGCTATTTCTTTTCACCCTTTTCTTTACATTTCTTTTGATTCTTCAACTCCTTCTTTCTCCGATTCTCATTTTCTCCTTTTACAATCTTTCCTAAGGACTTCTAACACTAACTAATGGTAGTGTCCTTGGGTAGATCCCTCCGACTCTGGCGGATCATAGGACAGTTATTCCTAACCTTAGTCACCTTATAACTCCATGACTAACCTATGTTTGCCATTTAAACCACTGTAAGTGAAAATATCTCTCAAAGGGTTTGTAGATGAAAAACATGTTTGAACCATCGTGAGAGATAAGTTTTAGCATAAATACTCCCCTCCACATGTGCTTAATAGTTTTAATGGTTAATCGCACAAAGAGGAAAGAGCGCACTTTTGAATTGATCCACTAAAGATAGACAATCTCCGCGAGACACGGTTCGTTGAATAGTTAAAGAGTTACATTGTCGACTTTTAGGTGACAACTAGCTCTAATAACTACCTTGAAGGTGTAGACAAACCTCGGGAGGTTGTCAAACCCGTCGAGTTCATGTCTACCAAAAGTTTCTCGAATGGTACTTTCTACTCGAGACAAGTCCTTTGCGAGACACGTTTACATCACTAGCGAACTAGCTTGAAATTATTACCCGTCGGGACAAGTCTTTTCGAGTTGCGAGACGAGTTAAGGATCGTCAATTCATTGGTTAAGTCTTTGCACACGAGAAAGCCAAGGGCTTGCACATGTTGCTTTACAAAACATATTTCTTATCACACAATTTTCTCCCCTCAAAATGGCATATAAGATGTTATTTTGAAACATTTCGAGAATAAATATGACCATTTTGAGTGTTGGGGAAGAGTGACCACTGTGAACAATTTGTGAACAAAGTTTTTGAATCAAATACTCCCCTCAACTATTAATTTAAGCGGTTGAGGTTTTAAAAATCATATGGGAAGTACTTGTCTTTTGAGCAAAACCTTGAATAATGAAAGGTTTGATAGGTTTTACTCAAAAATAAAAGCTTTCGCTCCTTTTATAAGGATTGTGGCACCGAGGCGTACCACGGGTCCTTTCTTGACAATTGCGGGTTGTACACTTGTTATGTGTGCACAAGCCATTCACATATATAATCATACATCCAAAATTATATGAAGGAAACCAATTAAGGGGTACCGAAGTGCGGTGATATTCCCGTGTGCGCACAGGCGTTGAAAGCCGATGATGTTTCTCTGAGTCGACCACCAACATAGCTCTCCGGTCGTGCAGGCGATCCTTCAACAACCGTTCATCAATCATAGTGATGATCCGTCTCACATCCCTCCTCACACGAGAATTCCAACGCTTAGGATTCCCAATTTTATTGCGTATATCCTTCAATCATATGCCAATCCATCCCTAACCATCTTCAAGGTATGATCCCGAATTTGTGGAGCTCACTACACGCCATTAAGCAGTTCTGCGAAGTTCACTGCGGTAAACAATGCCGAAAGGTTTCTTGATGGCGTAAGTTGTTTGGTGGTTGATGTCGGGAAGGTCAAGTGTGGTGGAGTGAAGTTTACGTTTACGATATGATTCAACGACCATCCGGATATCTTCGACCGTTCTTTGATCACAATCGTCTAATGAAGATGAGAACCGACTTGATAAATTCACGTTGAACTTGATCGAGAAGCATCTCATACGACCACATACTTTGGCAAGATACATGTCTTCGATGTCGTTGAGGACAAGTTCTCAAAGTCGACTTCGAGAATCCATAGTCTGTTCATCATGTCGTTTGACTATGATACTCTTTAAGAATGTGTAGTCCCACTTAGACTTGAGATCAATGTGTTTGATGGCCACGATGTCCTTGAGCTATACACCGCATGTTGAGACTTTTGAACCGGCGACTTGGTAGTAGATTCTTGACGTTCGGGCCAATGATGAATCCCATACAATGCATCTTGGTCGTATGCTTGCACGTTGTCGAAAAACAAGTGAGTTGCGTTCCTCGATAGCTATCGATTAGAGTAAATGGTCATTGGGAATGGAAGAGTCAATGATGTAGTGTATTTTCTCGAACCATCGCCACCATGGAGAAGAAATTCGGTCTTTGTTGAAGAAATATCGGAAGGAATCCTTGGTTCGTTCGGCTTGGCCAATGGTTGGTAGAGGTTTAGTCAATCGGTGTAGTATGGAGGTTGTCCCTTTGTGTGAAGTCAATGTTTGCTTCGGATTGAGCCAATCCATGTTGTTAGACATAGCTCGGCGATGTTCTCAAGATGATATTCGACCTCGAGGCACTTTCGAGCTGTCTTTCCATAGTTGAAATGCTTCATTCTTGATTCGCTTCAATTGATTTCGTCATTTTCTTCACATGGAACTTTTCTTGCAAGATTTTGCATGCTCTAATGTTGAACCATCTACCAATTCTTGACCTTCATCGGGGTAGGAGTTTGATTAACAAGTGTGGAGAACCATTCAAACTCTTGGTTTTATCGTCATCTAGCCATGATACGACTCAAGGCCGAGTCATCTGTTTCTTCTTTTGGAAGGCTTTGATGATGAAGTGGTTTCTACACTTGTTTGGGTGAGGTGGGTTGTTGTTGGGGCTCGAGGACCTCTTCATCGTCACCACCCGTGTACTCAAAGTAGTCACTGTTTTATGAGACAGGGTGGTAACTCGGAATCGTCCCGGGTTTATCGATGAAAGACCGAGGTGATGGAGACTTATGTTGAGAAGAAGTCCGTTGTGGAGGAGGTGGCATGGATGTAGATTGACCAGGCCTTCGGGCGTTTAGGTGCGAGTCCTTATCCTTATCATCGTCATCTCTTGGCGTTTGGGTTGATCGGTGACTCCTTGCATGATGAGCGGGTTGAAAAGCAAGTAGACCTTGAAAAATTTAGCTTCATTTGAAGTAAGCGTTCGGATCGCTTTGACATTTGCATCACTAGTTTAGCGATTAACTTTCAGTTCGAGAGATCGACTTCTTTGGCCATTGTATGTTTAACCAATTCGGCGATGTTAGGGGTGAGTTATGCGGAAAATATTTCTCTAGTCACACCGGGCGATGTCGAGAAGAAACTTGTGTGTTTGTTCTCTTGCGACTTCTCCAGTTCCTTATGGACTTTAGGAGCGACATCCGAAGGTACTTTTGAGTGTAACCTTCAATCATTTCATTCGAGTTCCTCGACGGTGTTGTTTCATGAATTCTGAACAAACTTTCTTTCCTTTTGCATCTTTTCATTCTCGTCATCTGAGATCTTGTATGTGATCGACAAAGAAATTGACTTCTTGTTGAGCACGGCTTTCTTTCGACTTGTTTGTGACTTTGGTAATCCGTTCATGAGCTTGAGAAATCCAAGATTTAGGTGGTTTCTTCACGGATTTGGATGATGATCGGTTGACTTAGTTGATGGTGGTGGTGATGAATGAGATGAAGAGTCCGATGATGAGGAGACATGAGGAGACTTCATGTCCTTAGGAGTTTCGAGAGGTTTTCTCCTTTGAGTGAGTTGGGTATCCGGAAGAAACTTTGTATAATCATCCTCTTCATCCTTAGACTTTTCTTTCTCGGTTTCACTTCTCAAAATCATACTCAATGGTGTCTTCAACGGTTGGTTGTTGTTGCGAGAAGAGTGGCGGCACCGGATCCCTTATCGGGTTGATTAACCGCATCGGGATGGTTTAGAGGTGGGCGACACCACTTGATCCTCCGGGGCCTCCCATTTGATCTTTAGCAAATTCGTGACCTTTTGAGTGTGTCGGACGTTGTGAAACTTTTTCTGTATGATTTATCCAATTGCTCTTCTTCATCTTGAGCTTTCATCACGAGGTACAAGTGCGATAGTCTTCTTTTCCTTTAATAGTTTGAGGACTTGGGGTTTTGATCTTGAGGATTTTCATCCTTTGCGGTTTAGTATGAGATCTCTTCATCGATTCGATAGCCTCGAGTCCTCGTCCCTAAAATTGTCTTTGTGGTTCAAGAGAAAGGATCGGGTGGCTTCGAGAAGGAACTTTCTTCTTAGGAGTGGGTTTCCTCTTTGGAATGGGTTTCTTCTTAGGAACATTCCTTTGACTATCTGTACTTGTGGCACTTCACGCACTTCCTCTTGGTTCTCCGACGGTGTTCGGAAGATTTTCGTCAAGATGACCAACTTTGCCTTGTCGACCGCTTCGGATATCTCTTATGCGTTTGAGCTTCGACATCTTGATTAGAAGAAATCGAGGACAAGACACCTTGTTTCTTTGTGGGCGTTTCCTTGATTACGACGAGAGAATAGGTTCCGTCAACATGTCGTGATTGTCGGGGTCATTGAGCCTCTTGGGAATATCGGGATGAAGTCCAAGTGCTCTCTGTATCAACAGTTTAGTGTATCGATGTAGGGAATCTTTGAGCCAAGTTTGTTGAAAATGACATCATGTCATCCCAAATCGAGCTTCAATAGCGATGTGTTTCATGTTGACGAATGCCCAAAATATTTGCGGTTCTATGAGTTTAGGATGCTCATAGCATCGTCACGACCGAAAGCGGACTTGGTGATGATCATGTAGAGTGTTCTCCATGGTTGAGGAATACTCTTAAGCTCTACGTGAGAGTGTTTAGTGATTACTCTGTAGCCTCATCATAACCGATATCGATTAAGAATTGGAGAGTGAGCTCTTGATGGGTGTGGCATAAAGTTTGTCGGGTTCGACTTGAGAATTAAGAGAACGACCCTTAAGTCTGCGGTGTAATGGTGACTTGTTTATGGTTCGAGTCACCGTCATCTGCGATCCTTCCTTTGACCCTTTCCATGGTGTTCCGGCTGTTGGATATAGATCTCGGGAACATTGCGAGAATGTGTGAGCATGTTACGATATGGATGAGTCCTCGAATGTCAATAGCAATTAAGCATGAAGACTCGAGGCGGTGAGAGTCTCAAAGTCAACTCGGAGATTATTCTTTCCAATCTTCATTGGATAGCCATGAGGATAGACATCGACAATGGAGAGAACATTTGGTGCATCCATGTTCATTTGTTCGACCATGTCGTGATCTCGAAATAACATTAGCCAAAAGAACCAACATAACGAAAGACATAATGTTAGTCAACAGAAGGTCTTATTGTCTAGTTATTGAATGTACAGTGTCAATGATTGTTACGAGTCCTAAGTCACTTGTATGTTCAATAATTCAATGATGTCGTGAAATGTTTCGTGAGTTAGTTAACTTTAAGTTTTAAAGTTTATTTTATCACTTATGGTTCACAACATATTAAATGATTTAAGTTTATTAGTGACAATTTTGGATTTGTGATGATATGATTAGTTTATTTACAAGTTTGTACAAGTAACAATTCATCATGAAGGTCAATCCAGGGTTAAGCGTAGTTTTGACAAAGATACGCGTAGAGCGGTATGATATATGCTTGGCGTAGGCTTATGCGTGAATCTAACTTCTGCGTGAAAAATGTTACAGCGTGGGAAAAGAGATCTTATGCGTGGAGCTTATGCGTGGCATATATTAACCTTACGCGTAAGGCTACTCGTGAGTTGACCTTAAGCGTGGGGTCATTGTTCGCATATCCTTCACGGGATCTGCGTGGTCCATTGTAGAACCTTAGCGTAGAAGCTACGCGTAAGACAAGTCTTCACGATAACAATCTCGCGTGGGTGATCCTTATCGTGAGATAATCAAATGACCTTGATTACGAATTATAGGTGTAGCAATCACGAAATAAATTATCAAATCATCAAAATTAGCACATACATTCATTTCAATTAACAACACATGGCATGAATCATTCATAAGCGAGTTAGCGTAGAATATCTTACGCGTAGACTAAACCCTAGTTCTCTGGCGTATCAAATCTAGCCATGGATTATGCATCAAAGTTATTACGGTATATCATAGAAGTTGTGAGCATGTAGACCAAGTTTTAACACTTTTATGCATGGTGAATCGAAAATACCTAAAGTTTATGAACTTTAAACCCTAGTTTCAATTGATGACCAATTCGTGTTTACGGGTGGCTATAGACTAAGGAAATCATCAATTCAACAATGCAAAAGCATAACCCATCTATCTTTTCAACAAAAACACTTCATATTTGAAAATACCCAAATCGACTTTTAAACCCTAACATTCAAAATCATCAATTAGTGTTTACGGGTGGAGTTCGATGGTTAACAAAGTATCATTGATGTATGAAAGCGTTTTGACACAAACCATGTAACCAAAACACACACACAATGATTATGTGATCATGCGCTTATCGTGAGATCACAAAATCACGCAGTAACACACATTTTAGCCGTAGGATTTGCGTGATATTAAAACCCTTAGCTTAAAACTATGTTTGGATCATTAAAACACTTACAACTTGATGATCAGAACAACGGATTTCTTGAATGAATCTTAGGCGTAGATGAGATTAGGTTTAGTAATAAATGTGAATGAAAGAATTAGGTGAGAGGTATTTTATTAAAGTTAACTTTAAACTTTTGGCAGTTTTAGTCCCTCCACCTTTGCCTTTTTCAAACCAAGCCATTTAACTTCCATTATGGTTACCAAACGAAGATTTTTAGAAAAGAATCATGACGACACTCCCCCTCGACTTGAGAAAATAATGAAAGGTTATTAATTAAAGTCCGAGGAGTGTCAATGAACCAGAAATTTACCACCATTTGTAAAAGAATCAACCGAGATGTGATAACATGCAAGTACACTTATGTTTTGAAGCGGTTAATGATAAATTTCTCCCCTCGACACTTGATCGGAAAAATCTGAAATTTGAGAGATAAAAGTGTTGTGGAAAAACAGTACTTGCCATGTTAGAGAAAATAGATGAGAAGAATATTTTTGTTGTTTTATCGATTTTATATTTTTGTATTTTGTTTTGAAAGATATTATTTATTTACAAAGAGGTTTTGGTGTTCGACGGGTTTTAAGGCTGTTTTAAGAGGTCATCCAGTTCCTCTTGAGTCAAACACCTCATACCAATTCGTGGACCAACTCATTAAACCTAGCGGGAGGCAAGGCTTTTGTGAGAAGATCCGCCATTGGTATTCGATACCACAAAGTATAGTTCAGCGGTACCTGTTCCACATGATCCTTGATGAAATGATAGCGTGATCGATGTGCTTTGATTTCAGTCTTGAACGAGTTGCGAGATTGCAATGGCACTCCGATTGTCATGATACATCGGGATACATCAAATACATAACCATAGTCTTTGAGTTGTGTTCTCATCCATATGACTTGAGCACAACACCGACATGGCTACATATTCTGCTTGATTGATGACAACGATGTACAATCTGCTTCTTTGATTGCCAAGACACGGTTTATCACCGAGAAATTGTAGTGCTCTGAAGTACTTTTCCTTGAGTCTAGGCATCCTGCGTGATCGGCGTCTGGCGATTAGTTCAAAACCGAAATCCTTCGGATACGGATCCCCAAATTAATGGTTCCTTTTATGTATCGGAGGATTCTTTTAGCCTCGAGAGAGGTGTGTTTCGATTGGTCGCGACGATAGCGGAGCATAGATAAGCGGCAAAGACAATATCGGTCTACGCTGGTTGTTAGATACATGAGAGACCCAATAATACTTGGTATTTGGTAGGGTCAACCAATTTCCCATGTAAATCGAAGATCTAATTTCTTGGTATGAGCCATTGGTGTGGCATAAGTATCACGGTATTCATTCCAAATTTGTTTAACAATTCAAGGGCATATTTGGGTGACTCAAGAAAATACCACGGGTGATTGATGAACTTGCGGTCCTAGAAAGAGCGTAAGTTCACCCATCATGGACATTTCAAAATTTTTCTTCATGAGTTTTGCAAAAGCGATTGAAAACTTTTATGTGTTGACCCAAAATGATGTCATCCACGTAAATTTGAACAATTAAGATGTGTGCCCGTGATATTGTATGAAAAGAGTTGGGTCAACCGAGCCTTTGGTGAAATTATTGGCAATGAGAAAAGATGATAGCTTATCGTACCATGCAGGGGCTTGTTTGAGACCATAGAGAGCTTTGTTCGGTTTGTAAACATGGTTCGGGAACTCGGGATCAACGAATCCATCGGTTGGTGACATAGACCGTTTCTTTAAGTTGTCCATTGAGAAACGCCGTTTGACATCCATTTGATAGACCGTCATGTTCATATGAGCCGCGACGCGAAATATCGAAACGACCTCAAGGCGAGCAAGCTGGAGCAAAAGATTCTTCAAAGTCTATCCTTCTTCACGGCGATAACCCTTAGCAACTAGCCGTGACTTGTTTGGATAACATTTCTTGACATCAATTTGTTTTCCAAATCCATTTTAGACCAATGGCGTAGACCCTGTTGGTCTTTCAACCGATTCCATACTTCAAGACGTTTGAATTGGTTGAGTTCTTCTTGCATGGATTCAATCCGGTTGTCTTTTGTCATTGCGTCTTTAATGTTTTAGGTTACGATTGGCGAGCGGTGAGTGCATAAATGCAATGTTCACCATCCGAGTGAAGACGTTGTCTCGTAACGACCGGTTGATTCGGGTTGCCAATGATGTTAGCGGAGGATGGTCTTTTGTCCATCTATGTGTAGAGGTTGATGTTGGTATACATTGTGCGGATTACGAGGATTCAAATGGTTTGTTGAAGATTCGCGACATCCAGTGCGGCGATCTCATTAGCAAACGGGTTGAAGAACGCATTTGGATCAAAATCTGCGGTGGGGTACTTCATTGAGAATATCATCACCGGTTCATCATTGTTGGAAGCGTGTGTTCAAGCTGTTGTGTTGGAGTCAATTGGTGTAGGTGCATCTTCAACGATGGTTGTTGTAGCAGTGTATCGGTATAGGAATATTATCGGGTTGTGCGGTGAGCTTGGCGGATACACGAGGCACATTCATCAATATCGTCCGCGAGCGGAGGAGCAAATAACCTTTCCATTTGTTGTGAGTTAGTGAGGGCTTTCTTGGTGATGATGGGGTTGAGGAAGTTTAAGCGGTTGTGACGGGTTCTAAGTTGTTATGCTCGAAGCCATTTCGTGAGTTCATCGAAATGAGCATGAATCGTTTCCATTACCTCCTTAGTACGACGATTCCAGTTTCGAAACCTTTAGAATTATCACGATATCAATAAAGACTCCAATATCGACTTTTGCTTTGAGCTTTCCAAAATCATCACGATCATTATTCGGGTAGCAAAGGGATCCAAATACATGAAAGTGTTTGAGGTTCGGTTTGTAGTTGTGGACAAGCTCAAAGGTGTTTTGTTGTGGCGTTTGTGATCATAGAGCGGTTTGAGTATAGCATGCGATGAATCGACTTACGCCCATAAGTAATCTGGAAGTTTAGCATTGATTAACATTGTTCTTGCGACTTCCACTAACGTTCGGTTTCGTCTTTCAACAACTCCGTTTTGTTCGGTGTCCGTGCAATAGATGTTTGATCTTTGAATTCCCACTTTCTCATAAAATTCACGAAGGGTTTTGTTAACAAATTCGGTTCCTTTATGCATCCGAATAATTACGGCGGTGTTGCGGAGCTGAACACATATCTTTGTGAGAAAGGTGATGATCATTTGTGGAGCTTGGTCTTTGCTACGAAGAAAATAGACCCAAGTCCATCGAGAGTAGTCATCAACAATTACTAAGATGTAGCGTTTGCCATTGATCGTTTGCACACGCATTGGGCCACACAAATCCATGTGAAGAAGATGAAGCACATCTTGAGGCGTGTTCCACCTTTGAAGGAAATTGAGCACGAGTGCTTTTCCCTTGTTCACGGTTGAGCAAAGGTGATCTTTTGAATACCGGAATCGTGGGAGTCCTTCAACTAGTTTGTGTCGAGCAAGGTTGGTGATGGTTTGAAAGTTTAGATGTGAGAGGCGACGGTTGCCATAGCCAAGATTTTGTTGATGTTGCCTTAGAAAGTAAGCGAGATGGGAGAGGAAGCAACCATGTCTTGCATAGAGATAGTGTAGAGACTAGAATTACGCGAGCGGACATAAGGTCGTTTCCTTGTAGATCACGAATGAAACAAGTTTTCTCCACGAAAGCAACCTCCAAATCTCCATCACAAAATTGACCTCTTGAAAGCAGTTGTGACCGAGGCCTTCCACATAGTAAACCACGCTTATTTCGATGTTCCCATTAACATAATCTCCGTAGCCCATGATGGGCTGCAGTGATCGTTCGAATCGGCGGTGCCAATGAACTTTGCAATAAAGTTTGATAACGAGTTTAAGGTTGCTGTCATGTGTCGGGAACATCCGCTATCAACAATCGAGAGAATGATCATATCACTGCAATACACAGAGGGCGACACGGATGGAATAGAAGTAGATGTGGAACCCAAATGTTAGAGGTTCCAAAGCGGTATATCGATATACACACATTCATGAGTTTAGGAATCCATTTAAATCCTAGTGTGTTATATATCCATTTTGCCATCTATAACTACTCTTTGCTTTAGTCTTAGTGAAATCACTAGGTGGTACAACATTCTTAGGAGGTGTAGCGGGAGCTCTTGTGATAGCAATGGTTGCCTTAGAATCTAAAGATGGTGGTTTACCAAGCACGGACTTAGAATGATTAGTTGGCCTAGAGGTATCCGATTCTTAGGATTCGTGAATCTAGAGATTATAGCTTTAGCAACACATTTGTCATGACAATCGAATTCATACTTTTTGACAAATATCACAAGGTGCATCGATGAATATCAAAGGTACTTAACGGTTTAGCATTCGTTACATCACTATTTCTATTACATTTGCCGACCTTGACATCTATAGTGGAAGTAACATGAGTTTTATTCGAGTCCTAGGGTGTTCTTCTACTTTAGCATTCCTTATTGATCTTTTCTTAGGTCGCAACTTCCTATTCTTCGTTTGGGTGCTCTGAGGCGTGAAGTGCGGACGTTTGGAAAAGATGCAATTATTCTGTTCGATGAGGAAACACATTAGCAACTTGTGATTTGGCGGTGGGAATTCTAGGTTCACGATTACTAAGTGTGGTGGTGCTAATCTCTTAATCACGGTGGCGGGAGTTGTTCATACTTTCCTAACATTTCCGTAACTTAGAGATGGTGTGAATCGGATCTTGATTTTCGAGCGAATATTACCGGCAAAATTCATGACTTCTCTAGTGTGAGCAAGATAGTGATCAAGTTCATTAGATGCTTCATCTCGAGTCTTTTGAGTAAATCAAATATGACACCATATTCTGTTTAACTTTTAAAAGTTCTTGTTCATATTTTGAGATTTGACTTTTCAAAGACACGTTTTGATCATCCATTTGAACAATTTTAGGATCGAGAAGATTTTGCACTCAATTGAGCGATTTTCTTTTGAAAACTAAGTTGATGGTTGTGAATATCTTTTCACACCATTGAAGACGACGTTTTGCATTGTGAATTTCCGTGTGTAATCGTTTATTTTACGCTTTTAAAGACTCGATCAAAGCACATTATCGGTGTTCTCATGATTACAACATTGTCAACAATATCGTGAGAGATATGATCGGATGCATATGGCAGCGAATAGAATAGCACAACATTATGGATATCGTACGGATAACATCTTCCAAGAGTCGATCAACATCTTTTCTCAACGGTTTCTTTTTCGTTTTGTGTTAGTAATAGATGTTTACATTTTCTCGGCGTTTTCATTACCCCAAGTTCTTATGAAAATCCTTTTCGAGCAATTGCACAACTTTTCAAGTTTTAACATTAGGTAAAAGATTTTTACGAAAAATGTCTCTTTGTTCTCGCGGAGGCGATTGAAAATGTTCAACTTTTATTTCGGATCGATATTCTATCTCATGTTGTAGAATTTTGAGGTCGACCATGAAAATGTCAAAATATCGAAGAATTTTTCGATTTTCGGGTTGTGAGTTTACTTCGCTAATGGAAGGTAAAGGACCATAAGTTTGTACAAAGACCGCTTTGGGATTAACAATAGAAGACTCGGGTGTTTTGATGATAACCCTTGGTGTGTTAGAAGAATCCGTTGGTGTTCTGAAAGTGACCGCTTTTCATAATTAAAGGTTTGTTGTAAACAACGGTTTTTAATTTGGATCGACTCTCGTCTTACGCATCTAATTCCTCTTGACGATGGTATTCAACAACACTCATGACAGATATTATCAATTTTGTATTGTGCTGGAAACTTGAGGAGTTGGTTTGAATGTTTTAGTGAAAGCTTTGGTTTGTGTCGACTAGATTTTACCATATCCATTTGGATTAGGTTTTAAGGTAAACTTTTCAATAGTCATTCTTGATTCACCATGTTTGTAAACAATGATTTTAAACTCTTTAAGTTTGTTTTGCAAACCGAGAATTTGCAAGAAGGTCATCTACCGATTCGTTGAATGCTTTTTGTATCGGAGAACTGTTTTGACAATTTAACAACTCGACCTTAGCATTTTGATTTTCCAAGGTGAGGCGTTAATTTGCTTTTTATGTTCATGTTTGATTTGTTCTAATTCGGACACCAAAGCATTCTTGAGGCGCTAGATCACGATCTGTCTCTCTAAATATTTTTCGTTTTGATGAGATTTTGCAAAGCGGCTTCAAAACCTTTTTCACTGTTTTCTTGAGTTTTGAAAAAGTTGAGTTGCATTTGTAAACACTCAAAATCCTTGGTTAACGATGCATTTTCGTTTTAAGGGCGATTTAATGCATAACATTCCTCCATTTTGATTTTATGGTCTTGAATTAACCGAGCAAAATCGGATGAGGCAACGAGATCATCTTGTTCAACGTGAGTCTCAACATGATCATTCTTTAGATCCTCAAATCGACCACGAGTCAATTTGATTATCAAGGGGACCATAAGGTCATCTTGATCGTCAAATGTAACTACTGAGGTTAACTTGAAAATCATCGAGAGGAAGATGTAGAAGACTCATTTTGAGCGATCGATCCGTGCGGATTCGAGATATTGGCGGAGATATTAGTTCGAGATATGATGATGGTTTGTTCGGTGCACGAGACAAGCCATCGATGTCATACTGCTGGGCTGAATCACTCATGTGCGACTCATGCATATTAGCCATTAACATAACAATTGCATTAGCACAAGTCCTCCATATCATCATCGAGTGCATACGCCATAAAGCTCTGTTCTTTGTTTGTAAGAGAACCACCGACTTCATCCTTAAGAGCCAAAAGTAAGGCCTCTTTGAAATAAGCACGCCCCTAGTCCTTGGCTTTGGGCATGCATTAGCCAGTGTCCCTTTTCATTGCGGTTGTAGCATCTAAGACCATTTAACCGATTCGAGCATTTCCTGTTCCACCACTGAGCTCATTGTTATTCCTACCACACATTAAACCCTTGACCACCTCCCATCGGCGACCATAATCACGATTACGAACTTCAACACGTCCATTGTTCTGTGACTTGAGTCCGTGTGTTAGATGAGGAGCGAATCGATTGTTGGATTTGTTGGTGTAACGACCAAACGCATTAGCAATCATCACAAATCCTTGTTGCAATGCTTGAATGGATCGATTTCCTCGGTAGCTTCAACGACATATGCTTGAGCATTGTTCTTTGTATGGGACCAATTGATTTTGTTGAGGTTGTTCTTTGTGAAGGTGTGTTGGAAGCGGTGGTTGAGTTCTTGGTTGAGAGGATAAGTCATTGAGCATACAAGGCAAGTTGTTGATTGTCCGGTTGTATTTGTTTAGCAATTTGAGCACGGAGAATCCTTTCGATCAACTTCCTTTTCATGAGGCTTCAAGTAATCGTACAACAATCCATAAGTAGAATGATGCATGTTCTTCGCAGCGGAGAAAAATGACATACTTCTCCATTCGGACCAAGACTACTCGGGAACTTAGTATTCACCGCAATTCTTGGCATGATGATGTTGTGTTTATCCAAATCATTGATGATGTCTGAAAATCGGTGATGATATGACTCAAGTGTCTCTCGGGTTCAATCATGAAGTGTTCATAAGCCAAGTAAATTTTGGATTCCAAATCCTCACGATTGAGTCTGAGATCCTTCCATAAGAAGGCGAATATGATCCCACATTTTTGTGCGATCTTTTGAGCATCAACACTACGAAGAATTGGGTTTGGTAATCCTAAGAGGATGTATTCCATTGCAAGTTCATCGACTTCATAGTGTAGAAGTTACAGAGGATTTAAGTGCACTGCTGATAGCAATGTTGGTTTGTTCATCTCTTGGTGGAGCAATGTTGGATCTCCTGGGTACAATGACGGTAGGCATCTCAAATGGACCTTCTAAGATAACCTTCTTTAAGAACTTTCCATGTGGCTTCTTTAGATCACAAAACCTAAAGAACCTTATCACCCATTGATCATAGTTTCACAGAGTGAGCATTGGAGGTCTATCAGTGATCCGACTTCATGAATTGATTGTTGGTCGCTTAAAGCTTCACACATCTTTGCAAACCAAGTGGGTTCCTTCATAGTGCTCCGTGATGGATGTTGATTGAAATCATTTGTATAGGGTTGAGCTTGAATGTTTGGTGGTGGTTGAACCATTTGTGGTTGTGGAATTGCACCAAGTTGTGGAGTATGTTCTTGATTAAATTGTTGTTGATAAGTTGCTTGTTGTTGATTCCATTGTTGATGTTGTGGAGTTAATTGTTGTTGTTGTTGATGATTATAAGTGTGAGGAAGTAGTTAGAGTATGGTGGTTGAGACATGATGATAAACTTGTGTAGTAAGAATGGATCTTTGTAGTCGAATGAACCTTTGTTGATGAAGTATACTTAGGCGTAGAAATGACAAGAACCAAGTAGCACTTATGCGTAAAAACACCAAAAGTTACGCGTAACAAGAATAGTTCTGGCGTGGGATTTAGCTTCTGCGTGGCGGGAAAAAGACTAAAGTTCTGGCGTAAGCGATGAAGTTAGGCGTAGAAAGTTAGGCGTGGGATTACCTTATCGTGGGACTAAGTCTCGCGTAAGATGAATCTTAAGCGTAAGATTTTCTCTGCGTAAGCTTTATGCTTAAGCGTAAGATTAGGGTTTTATCCCAAGTGATCTTTACACTTCACGGTGCAAGAGATATCCAAAGTCGGCGTATTTTCGGACTTATCCAAGTAAGAAAACACGGAATAAACCGAAAAATTGAAGATCAAACCAAGGAAAGTCTTACGCGTAAATTTAGGGTTTTGATACGCGTAAGATTACTCGTAACTTTGATTCTATCCAAATTTGTTTCTAAACCGGTTTTTGTGATGAAATAGCTTCAATATCACCAAAATAACACAAAAGTGTGAAACTTGATGATCCAAAGCTTCTAAAAGCAGGTTATCGTGGGATAACACCCTCGTGCAAAAACAAGCTTAAAAACAAGGAAAAACACGTAAAGTTCCAAACTTTTTGCCAAAAACCAATAGTTTAACACCTTATAACGTTGAAAGTACAAGAATCTTGGATTCAAAAGTGTAAAAAATTAGTTTTTAAGCGTACCAAAGATTGTGTTATCTTTACGCGTAAGACCCAAAACCAAATACTTCAAAAACAAACGAGTACACCCAACTATTTGGCGATTGATACCACTGTTAGGTCACTAGTTTTACAACACAAGCTTATATAGAAAGAGATAAGGCGATTGAACAAGTATCAAACACACACACAAACAATATAAGACACGGTTACGCGTAGGTGAGTGAATGAAAGAATAACTTGAACAACCAACCTTCAAATGAAGGTTAATACAAAGTATTTATAGGCAAGGAGCTAGGGCAACACTCCCTCTCCTTCCCTATTCCTTATTGGGCTTGGGCCTCGACATATGGCCTTCTACATAAGTCGGACCTTAAACAAACATAAAGGCTATAACAAAGCTACCTATTACATATGAAATATAAATACTTGAAATACTGTTTAGGAGTGATTCCAACACTTATATTGTTCGAATCTAACTTTTAGATGCATTAAAATTTGAAAAGAGTAGGCAAACCTGTAAACATGGCAGGGCCTACGCAAGCACCCCATTTAATCTTAGGCAGACATCCCAAGTAGGTAGTGTTTTTATATGTATAGTGCATTTAATTGTGTAGTGTTTTTATATGGTATTTATTTTACGTTATGCTTTTTAATTGTGTATTTGTTTCCATTTAATTAAACAATAACAATAAAACATTAGACATTAAAACATTAAACAAGTAAAACAACAAATGTTGTCAATATTACAACGAAATCTACTCCACATGAAGATTATTAATGTCATCTATAAGCTCATAGAGTATTCCACTCGGTGACATGCGTGATCAACTGGATTTCTTGCCAATTTCGGTGATGCCTCCAACGTCTTTATTTTTGCACAAACAAATTGTTTTGAGCCAATAGCATGTTGATCGTTTTATCTTTTGTTTCGCAGTTTGAGCACTTCGTTGAAGAAGAGGCTTGACCAAAGTACTCTTGTTGAAATATTTCCTTCCACATGAAGTATCGACACACATAGTTTTTAGTCCAGGTACATTACATGATGAAACAATTATAAGAAATGTATTCTAAACAAACAAGTTATTGATATATTTACAAAATAAGCAAACGTTTAATTATTTACCTTTGACAAAGGACATGCATAATACTTGAGACCACAAGTTTTGAAATTGGGATGTTCTTTCAATTATAAATCCACATCGACAACGACACAAGAAAGGATTTTCTTGTTGCATCCGCCAAAAGAATTTGTATAATTATTCACAACATAAATTAGTAATATCATGGTTCACAAAATTAGAAGCTTGAATACATAAATAACCAATCTTGTTATAGATTAATAGTTGATACATGGTTCACAAAATTACAATAAAACTAGAAACTAAGATCAATCATGCCCGGGCGTAGTCGCTCAATGATCTTGCCATCCGTCCCACACGAGACTCTAACTCGAAATCGTCTCCTCAATCCGTCAATCTCTCGCTCGTGCTAAATCAATGCGAGGCGGCCGTAACAAAAGATGAGGAAGAACCGGAGGACGGTGTATAAAATTGTCCTCATCTGCGGTGGAGATATATTGGAGAGGAGGCACATAAGATTGTGAAGAAGGCACATAATCCTCAGTAACAAAAGATGAGGAAGAACCGGAGCGGGCGAAATCAGTAACAAAAGATGACGAGTCGTTTACTATAAATCGATGTCGTCTATACATGTTTTGTCATTTACAATATAAATCGATGTCGTCTATACATATTTTTCATTTACAATATAAATCAATAATCGTTTTCTCGTCGTCTAAACATCCTCATCGTTGAGTAAACATATGTTCCCATGTCGCGACCGGCATTTCTAAAATATCTCCATTGTGGGTGATTATACGGGAGTGGTGAGTTTTCATCAAGAATCGCAAAACGAAGTGAGCACATTGGTCGTCCCCACACGAAGAATCACAAGGGGACAATATTTCTGTTGAATTGGGACCACCTCTCGTGGAAGACACATAATAGATTGTGAATTAGATATACATACAATAGGACGGTTAAGAGGCAGAGCAATAGCCACGCCTGTTTACGCATAGTCATCCGATGCTTGCAGCACTTGCATTAAACCAATTCATCGAGTTACGTGTATATGTAAAATAATCACCCCACATTTTCTGTAAACTTCCTCGTTATTGTCTACCTCTTCCACAGCAATAGCTCGAATTAAGGCCACATTTCTTCTTGATGACCAAGACCTACGGCAAGAGCTCGATAGCCACAATTTCCATCACCGCCACGTTAAAGATCCCTAGGATCCAGTGTACGGAAAAGAGTGGAATTTCACCATACAATATTCGCTAAAGTCATCGGAGCGTTACAAGTGGTATCTTAAGTCGCCTCGCTAGGTCCTTCGTTTAAGTGCGGACGTTAGAAGGCTCTCCAGCATAAGAACTGTGTCTCGCAAATTCTTCATTTAAGTGCGGGACTTTTTAGGTTTTTGTAGCCTGCGGTGCCTTGTGGGGGTTCTTCGTTCAAATCAGGATATTTGGTTTAGACTTGGATTTGTTGTCCTTTCTTTCGGACGTCCACGATTACTTTCTTTAACAAAGAAGTTGTTGGTGACACAGTTAGGGCGTATATACCTCGAGCATGTTTAACATATTTTTTGACAAGCGATGTTAGGAATTAGAAAATTCCATAGTAAAGAGTCGGTCACCCCAACTATTATCTAGCATAAGTTAGCTCGTAGACATATAGTTATTCGTTATTTAGTAGTTTATTAGTTTATTTGTGGCGTAGCTTAGTCTAGTGTAATACCGTGGAGGAAGGACGGGTCTTTACCCATGTATACACGATCCACAGCCGATAGGAGGTCGTGTAAGTTGTAGTATAAATACCCTTCCATCCATGGAAGGGTGTGCTTCTTTGAATCTAACATTTCATTTTCTAAAGCAACTCTCTTTCAAAAGCCTCCTCTCTACTCTCTTCTTCTTCTATAATGGCTTTCTTATTTAATCATTGTCCTAGACCACCCGAATCATCAAACAACATAAATATTAAGATCCAACAATTGGTACCAGAGCCAAGGTTGTGTTGTTTTGATGAGTTTCATGGTTTCTTGTTGGCGGTTTGATGCGGTTTGATTCGTTTTTGGTGATGTTTATACGAGTTTGACATGATTTTGGTGTTGTTTGTTGTAATATTTATCGGTTTTAAGCTTTGGTGTTAACTGTTTTATAAACTTCTCACCGGTCTTAAATGGTTATTCATATGAGCGAGTTGTTTTCAGGTTGTTGATTCATTTTGGTCTTTAAGTGGGTTAGCATTCTTGTTTCTTAGCAGTTTTATCGAATTTGAACATGGTCAAACCGGTCTAAATGAAGAACTCTTCATGCTTTATATGGGTCATATGGTGCGATTATCCTTGGTCAAATCTGGGTCAATAATGGTTTTCTCGTTATGCGGTTTTGGGTTATTCATCTATCGAGTTATGTGCGTATTCTTGAATGCGAGTTGCACTAATTCAAGGATGCGAGTTGACCATTTTTAAGCGAGTTGTGATGTTGACCGTCACGACTCTATGTATTCTTGGATGTGAGTGTCATCTTGTCGGATACATTGAACTTAAGCGAGTTGTCAATGTTTTCTATAGAAGCGAGTTGGGATAACTGGTACTTATGCGAGTTGTGTACTGGTCTTGTTAAATGCGAGTTGCATATTTATGCAATGAAAGCGAGTTAATAAGCTATGAATGATGCGAGTTGCACTCAACTCGCTTTTGAGCGTGTTGTAACTTTTGCGGGTTACTTCTGATGCGAGTTGTCAGGTTGGTGATGCGAGTTGGAAGTGCGAGTTGTAGATGCGTGTTAGATATACGAGTTGACAGAAAATGATGTAGAAGAGTTGTTGACCTTGACCACAATAATACCAAACTACTACAAGAATTCATGACCACGAGCTCAAACTCAAAACCAAATACCATTTAACATACATCAAGCGAACTCGATGGTTACATCATCGGTCCAAGACTCAAAGCTATACTCGAAAGAAAAATGAATATGGAGGTCGAATGTTAACCATCACAACCAAACCAACATCTCGATACATATTTCCTATCGACTCATCTCAATCTAATTCAAGACTCTTGCAACATAAGCAGCGAAACTATAAAGATCTCGACTTTGTTTCTAAGGACTTCTCAAAGATTCATCATGCCAAAGGCATAAGAAGAAACAATAATCATCATTGATCATGAGATACTATACGAAATAAAGATATGAGTTTAACAAATTATGTTAACTCAATATCTTTGGCTCGAATGTGACTCTAACACAACAATGGTTCAAAATGTAAACCTACCTGTAATTTCTCAAAGATCCTGACGCCATATCACTTGTTCTAGCCATCCCTGTGGCAGTTACAAGACCCTCAAACCAACCCTGTGGCGAGGTCCTGACTGAATGAACATCCATGTGAATCGATTGTGAGAAGTTTGATTATTGGGGGAATGATATGGTTCGTTGGGGGAATGATATGGTTCGTTGTTAATCTTGGATTATATGACCGGTTAGTTGCTGTGGCGATGAGGAAGTTTTGTGAATCTTAAGAAGTGATTATCTGGTAGGCGGATTATTTAGTGATAGATTAGGGTTTGTGAGAGATTTTTTTGGGCAAGAGTGAGATTGGTTGGATTATATATCCGATTACTAGGGTTGGAGAGTGGATGGGTTCGGATGGTGTATTAATGCATTCATATGGGCTTGAATGGCGTTGGGCCTCATGTGATAGTTCTTTTGGGTGTGGGTTTGTTCTAAAATCCGGTTGGGTTTAAGTGTTTGTCTTTTGGGCTGTTAACATATTCTGGGCCAGAATTGCATACGTGTAGTTGGGATGACGGATAGGATATGTGCATAATTTATTAACTTGGTCTCTCATTTTTTTCGAATATAATCATGGGATTAATACTGGTGTATTCACTTGGGCTGACAAGTGTTAACATGTGCATAATGGGTTGATGGATTTATTGCATCAAACATCTTACTTATTCAATCCTATGGTTATAGTGTAAGTTAGACCGGGTGAAATTTTATAAGGATCTTATGGTGCGTCTTGAGAACTGATGTTGGACCGAGCTTGGATTTAGTTAACATAAGTTTGTTGAAAAGTTTTGACCATGAGATTTGATGTGATGGTTTGGATTTGGATAACGTAAAATGGGCTTCTCAAAATTGGATTGTATTAATGAGACTTGACGATATGATTTACTGAAGTGATTTAACGATGAGACTTGTGTTAATGAGTTTTGATGTCGAGATCTGATGATGAGCTTTGATTATTCAAAGAGACTAGTGACTTGATGCGAGATCATGATGAGACTTCTTATGTTATGGAGTTTGGTACTTTGGTATATACATTTTCACGGAGAATAATATATCACGGATTGAATTGGTTATTGAACTAAGTTGACTACAGGGTTGTTTGGACGGTATTTCTTATTTGATTTTGAAGTGAGGTTTTTCCGAGCACGTTTGCTTATTTTGTCTTCTTTCTTTCTACCCTTCCATGAAGATGACTTGTTTGGGCATTTATAGAGTGTGATAAAGACTTGGCTATTTAGATGCGGTTGTGATTCTTTCGGTTTATCCACAGCGTAACTATCACTTGATGTCTCTCGCATGATTGAGGATACGTCAAGAGGTTTTGTACATTGGGTACACCGTTTCTTCTTCACAAAGATTAGTACAAGTTTAAGTAACAAATCTGGAGAATTTTACTTCATGATCAAGTTCGGCATATCGGGTTTACTTCACCATGTTGTCACTGCAACAACCAACAGAATGCGTGAATGATGTGTTTACCAAAGTGTTTATTGGATGGTTGATGAGGTTGTTGATGTTGGAGAATGAACCGCTGCATGTTCCCCTAAAACAGATATTCACTAAAACCAAAGTCGTCATAACACATTCAAGCTGACATTGTTTACGGTTTTGTCTTGATTTTGTAAAATCCATGAAAGAACCTATTTCTCGGTTTAAATCATAGACTTGTAAAATCCGTGACAATGAAAACATCTGGTATTAGTAAAGTGCATTTCGGATCTATCTTACGGTTTATTCTTGGTTTTGTAAAATCCATGAAAAAACTATTTCTCGGTTTAAACCATAGAGTTGTAAAATCCCGTAATGATAGAACCATCTTGGAGAAAGGAAAGTGTATTTGGGATCTTATTTGATCTTTGGTGCTACGGTTTACATTTGAAGAAGGGATAAAGGGTGTACTTCATGAATTGGATGTGTGTTTGGATATTCGTCATGGTAGTTTGGTTATTACATGGTTTACGGGGTTATGTGCATTTAACCATGGTCGGGATGAATCCATTATCAAAGTTCGTTTAAATGTCAAAGAAGGCTAGATTTGAGCAGTTAACCCGAAAAAGTGACAACGGCGTTAATTCAGTATTATTAATTTGAGGTTGAAGTGAATTATCACGGGCGAGTGTACTTAGTATCTGAAGGTATCGGGGATGGATGGATGAAGATTCTTCATGATCCTTGTTCGAGCTTATTATAAAAAAAAAACGAAGACTTGGAAATCTAGTTATTGTTGGGTGTCTTTTACCTTTTCTTTTACCACTTGGGGAATTGGGCTCTTTCCACCACAAAATAACTATCACTTTAAGGAGTTACGTTGTAGTGCTCGATGTCGCATTCAATTGTGGATTTTCAAGAGGTGATGTCGTCTATTACTTTATGGTTGGTTGGATGAAGAGTATAGAGTACTTAGAGATTCAATGGAGGATGAAGTCTCGGCACCGCTCTTTGTTACATATGTGCAAGTTTAAGTTACGAGTTCGGGGTAGTTTACTTCAAGGTCAAATTCATTATATCGGGTTTTCTCCATCAGCTGTCACGACAAATAGCCTACTGAATGATAATGGGGTGATTACAAGTTTGCCAAGTGTAGATGAAAAGAGAGAGATTATGACGTATGAACACAACAGTTCATGCCTCGTACTCTAAAGAAAAGAAAAGTGTACGTCTCAGTGCGCTTTATCTTGGAAAGAAGAGAAATCTTCTTATGACGTTTGAACACAACAATTCAAGCCTCGTTCCTCAAAGAAAAGAAAAGTGTACGTTTAAGTGCGCTTTATCTTCGGAAGAAGAGAAATCTTCTCATTAATGACCATTCTCATCAACATGCTTCATGCTTTTCCATGCGCTTGGTCATCAAGTGAACAAGACTCTTGATAATTACTCTTATTCCACTTGCTCAATATAATGAAGATGGCGACATCATGTGCTTATTTTGCGAGAAAGTGTGAATAGAACATTGGGATGATTTTCACTTACTTAATCAAGAATGGCAACTCCGTTTGCAATTCTTGAGGGGAAAAAGTGTGAAATTATTGCATGGTTGATTAATATTTGAGAATAAATGGTCAACGGCTCTAACTCATGTAAGAACCGAGCTTCTTCTTATCGGGTCATCTTTACATGGGTTTCTTCTAAGAGTCGTTGGTTGACATCTTCACTCAGTTGATGAGTTTATCGACAAAGTGCTTCGGTTAATGCTTCACGGATACATCAACATGATGATTTGAACAATCTCTGTTCTTGTTTGATGTGATTGGTAGTTTGGTGTTACCATCTTGTGTGTTCGTTGCGGCTGATTCTTTGATTTCCTTGATGAACATTTTTACATTCTTGTTTGATTGGGAGAGATTTTAGTTAAGGGATTTGCAAGATGTAAGTTAATCGGGATGCTTTTGGTGATGTTCTTATTTTTGGAGTGTTGAAGATGTTAACAATCTATTCCCAGATTCGGAAAATCTTGAAGAAGGTTGATTTACAAAGCAGTCAAGTCAAGCAGACTTAAAGCATTTCGAGACACAAATACAATGAAGATCGGGGAATATAGTGGATTCCGGTGCGTTAAGTCCCAGGAGACTCAATGGTGTGTTAAGCATGATCGAGACGATAGAATGACCCTAATGATAGCGATCGGAAAGGATTTGGATATGAAAATTACACTCTTGAAAAGGTTATAAATAAAAGCGACTTAAATACAAATTAAGAAAATTAAAAGATAAAGATATTAAATAAGCGCTATCACTATATTTAAAGTGATGAGCGTTTAAAACCTAAAACTTAAAACTTACGTTTAAATAAAAATAGCGTAAGCGTGCAAATAAAAGCGTGAAACTAAAGAAGGAAAATACCTATGAATATAGAAAATACATTTTACAATCCTAATGATATGAGAAAATTTATAGAAAAGGAAAATTATTTTAAAACTATTTATCTAATTATTATTAATTAAAACTATTTTAAACTATTTAATAATACTCTAAAATAAAAGAAAATATGAAATAAGACTAGAAAAATAAAGTTAAGACTTATAAAATCTAAAATATGATAAAACTAATTTTAAAACATAAAATATATTTTTAGACTTTTATATATTTATTATTAATTAAAAACTCTTTAAAACTAATTAAAATTGTGAAAAATACCAAATAAAGGGAGAAAAATAAAGAAAAATACTTTTATGCTTTTATATTTATCTTAAACTATTAAAATTGAAAAATTATTTTTGAACCTTTTCTTAATTATTTGTATTAAATCTATTTAAAAGGCTTAAAACTAATTTAAATTAAGAAAAATAGTAAATAAGCTTGGAAAAATCTGAAAATTCAAGATAACTCTAAAATAATACTAGGAAGCTAGGAAAATGGAAAAACATGGACTTGTTTGGCAGAATATAAGCGATAAGGAAGTGCTTATTGAAATAAGCACTTCAATAAGCAAATGGAACCCAAAGGTCAAGCGATGATGAAGCTCTAATATGCTAAATTAACTAAAATGCAACACAAATAAACAAGCTTAAACCTCTGATTAAGCAAATGGAACAGATTTGAGGTGATGAGCTATAAGCTAAAAAAAACAGTAAAGGGGGTCTACTTTGAGCTTAAAAACAAGCACCTAAATAAGCTGTAAACAGAAAACCAATTATAGATACCTAAAGATGACCTGGTTGGCTATCTAAAACCCAAAATTCAGACCTAAAGGAGCTATGATGAGCTCTGCACAAGCTTTGCAAAAAATGCTCAAGCCACAATGCGGTGTGATTGCCACAGGCACACAGGGTCATTTGAAAAGCTCTTTTGAGGCTTATAAAATTTATCAAAATTTTACAAAATGACAATAACAAAGTAGACCAAGAGGAGTTTACGAAACCACAAGGTTCACATGAATTGGTCGAAATGAATCAAGGATAATTCATCTCATTTGAGCTAATGACTTTTTCAACATTTTATTTTTGACTTTTTCTCAAAACTGATAAGTTGACTTTAGTGAAGTTTGAGCTTGATTTAAGAACTGCAATTGATATATTATGATGAAATCAACCTACTGCAAGCTACACATATGTTATCCTAACACAAAATAAGCTTTTGATATGTAAAACTCTTATGAGATAATTTCTTAAATCAATGGGAATAGAATTTTGACTTATGAAGCAAACATGCATGAAATAAGGACGAGATATAGATAAAAGGAACTAAAACAAGCTGAACCAATGAGCTACTCTATATTTATTACCTCAAAAGCAGTGTTAAGAGCAAATCCAAACACCACTTTTATTTATTTGTATGAAACTAAAATAAGCTAAACACCAAACCAACATGTATTCTTGATAAAGCGAGTTTTAAGACCTAAGTAAAACTATATAGCGAGTTTTAGCGGTTTAAGACCACTGATATACAAACAACCATAAAATGCAAATTAGCTTGAAAATGAAAAAGTGAAACAAACACTCATAAGTTTCCGGTGTTTTGCGAGGCTAAAACAAAACCAAAACTACTACCTAAGCTATTCCAACCCGCATCCAACTCGCAACAACCCTTTTCCATTTACAGACCAAAAATAGTCACCGAGTTGACTTTCGTTGACCAAGGTTTGATTGAGTATAATCTAAATAGAAGCTTATATAAGCATTGATAAGCTATATGAGGGCTTATCGAGCTTATGAGAACTCAACATCAACTAATAACAACATTCAATTTAACTTGAAAATCTTTTGAAATTGAAATTTTACATAAACTAAGAATGGAAAGGAAACTTGAATTTTATTATTGATAAAGGATCACTTACACTCAAAAACACTTAAACACTAACTTGAAAGTTTAAACATACACAGGAAAACATGAAAATATAAAAACGACATTAACTAAAACTAAAAAACTACACTACTCTCTTTCTAGCTTCTCTCCTCCTTCTTTTTATACTCCATGATGTTGCCACTTGTCCACTGAACCTTTCCCACCAATATTTAGGTCCATTGGATGTTTTGAGCCAATTTGGCCGTTTGATCATTTGGCGCCAAAGTGGAATTTGAGTGGAGGTTGAGTGAAATGGAAAGGATTGCATTTAATGGTTTTGGAGTTGTGATGAGGTGGGAGACAAGGAAAATGAAATGGTGAGGAGGGGTGGATTTGTTGAGCTTTGCGAGCGATTGGGAGAGGAAGCGAAAAAGGCGCCAAGTGGGTATGTTTGACCAAGATTGGGTGGGTTGACGGGTTATTAATAACCAAGGGTTCAAATTACAAAAGTAGACGAGGGTCCAAGGCTTATGAAAGGGGTCGAGATGTGTCGAGGGTCCAAAATGGCTAGAAGGCTTAAATAAAACAAGGACTTGTTTGTAATTCTTCCAAACTTGAGGGCCACTCACCAACTCATCAAAGATGTTCCAAGGACTATCTTGACAAGCTTCAAAAGTCAGAGGGACCGTCATCATTATCCAATTTTCGAGGGCCATTTCGCCAAATTTTCAAACTTGGAGGACCATTTTGTAATTTTCTCAAACTTTTGATATTTTTCACCAAAGGACTAAATTTGACAAGTTATGATTTAAAAGGACCTTTGGTGACTTTACTTTTGAAATTATGTGCTCGGGGTGTTTTTGACAATTTTGAAACTTGGGGACTAAAGCGCAATTTTGCAAATTTGATATGTTTTCATCGATTTTGATATTTTGCTTTTAAAACACATAAAACAACGATTTGTGATATATTTATCATTTTAAAGCATTTTTGAGTGTTTTGAGATGATTTTACGATCTATCTGATACAAAATGATGAGTATTTAGACACTTTCGTCAATCCCCACTAAGATATTGCTAGTCCTAGCAATGATTTGAAAAACATAATGGATTTTAATCTCTTTACCAAAAGCCATTACTACGGGTAGCCAAATGTTTGATTCAAGTAAGAACCTTGGTACTTGATAACAAATGATTTTGAGCAAATCATAAGTCAGTAAGCGATTTGATTTGTCTTTACGAAGCCGTGCCATACGGACTAGCCAACTCTTAGATAAATTATCAATATTATCTTTGGTGAGCGATTACCAATTATGGATTTTCCATTGCCTTTACCACAAGCCATAAACTTGCGGGCTAGCCAACTCTTCACTTTTTAGGATATGGTGAGTTGAGAACCATACAATTTTGGGCAAATTGCAAGCCATATAAGCGGTTTGAGAAATCTTTACCAAGAGCCGTTTGCTCTGGATTAGCCAATCCTTTAGTTTATCAAACATGGCGGATGATAACCAAATGAGTAAGTGTAGAACACTTACTCCAAAAAAATTGGCCAAAGCGGGAATTGGGTAGATAATATATGAAATTGTGAAATTCCCCAGCACTTAGAAATGAATATTGCCCTCAATATTCAAAGTCACGATGGTTATGCGAAACAAAGAGCGTAAAGGGAAATATTACGGCCATTATTTAAAAGTTTTTTTTTTTTTTTTTTTTTTTTTTATATATATAACATGTGGGCATCACTTAGGTGGTAGAAAGGGTGAAGGCGAAATATGGGTGAAAACCTATATGATGTGTGCTCTTTTTTTGATTTCAGTCGCTAGCTTGACTCGGCCAAATTCATTGGTTCATGGGAAGCAAAGTGGAAGAAACAATCTCCATCGGACTTTCATTCAAGATGTTTGGACAAACATTTGAAGCACGTGAAAGTTCACACGATGAGATAAAGAGAGCAAACAGACCGGCTCACATATGGTAAATGAAAATTCGGGGTCAAAGATAGTGTCCTCGCTCCGAAGGAGTGAAGAAGAAAGGAAGTCACCGGAAGGTGAAGAAAAGAAAGAAAATCATGATAACAATCATGATTAGATCTTCTTCCTCGGGATTAAGTGCAGTTGCACTTATTTGGATTTTCTTGGTAGAGCTCTTTGGGATGGAAGGCATCTCGGGAGGGAGGGTAGGAAGATTTGTCATAACTATGCAAATTCTCATGATTGAGAACTTTTCCCCCCGATCATGATTTTTGCCCTCCAAGCAATCATACTCCGGCGGAGTCATGATATGAGTGAGTTCACCGGCGAACTCCTCATGAAGAGAATCATTCACATGATGTGAATTTGTGAACTCTTGTTCCATTGTGGGCTCATCACTATCCTCGATCCGAGTATCAAAGAGTGGATTCTCGACAATTGAAGTGAATTGAGTCGAATTCAAATAGAGGATTAGTGAAAGTAGCTTTGAATGTTTCGGGAACAAAGTGATCAACATTCCCATTTGGATTGTTAGGGTAAGAAGTGAGTGAGCGATCATTATCAATGAGACTTTCGGTCTCTCCCGGATCGACTTCGAAATCAAAGAGTGGATTAATGTGGGTGAGTTCACGGAGAACTCCTCAAGAGGATCGACATCAGTTGTGGAAGTGATGCCTCAGCGTACTCGATGTCTCCATATGAGCACAATCTTCACTAAGATCGAGAAAGTCTCAAGATGATCATTTGAACACTCGAGAGGAAAGGGATATCACACGGATGATCGGAAATTCCTGTGACTCTCTCGGGATTGGGATAAGGTCCTCAACACTAGGCGACTCCATTTACGGAATAGTGCTAAGCTCATCCCCGTGTTTAGAGTGAGTGGGAACATCGGTGTGATGGCAACAGATCGAGGGAGATTAGATGGACTAGCATACATATGTTTAATGCTTAACATTTGTTCTTACGCTAGTAATTCCATCATAGTCTTTTCTCACGACTTTTCATGGAAGGAGTCTCCACCGATGAACTTGATGAGCTGTTATAAAATTGTAGGATATCAAGGATATCTTCATCATCATCGTCATCGAGAATGAAAGCGGAATCGAGAGCTGGATTTGAATGCTTTTGTATTCTAATTGATTCCCTAATAGTGTTTTCAATGGAAATTTGGGAATCTAATTTAGCATCCGCTCTTGACTAACAAAACTTCCATTGATTTTTCATTTGGATTATGGGATGACATAGCGACTCCTCCTTAAGTTCTTTTAATAACTCCGAGTCTTGATGAAAGGTGCATCGTAGTTTCAGAGGAGTCGCTTGAATCATTTGATGCTTGTGGAGTTTGGTCATTATCTGAAGATTCGTAATTGTTACAAGAAATGGGTTCCTGTTTGACAATCCGAGCTAGGGTGAAGACCTCCACAATACTCATGACAGTTACAAGCGATGTGGTGTGAGTGGTATGTGTTGTAGTCATAATTGTTATCGGGACACCGCTCATAGACAAGCGTGTTTCGATTGACAATCGGAGATGAGTGTGAACCACCACGGTACTACATGATACAAGCGATGTGTCTCGCGATGTGGTGGTGATGGAATAAATCGATTAGTGTTATGGTAGGAATAGGGATCTTGGTTATAAACGGACCGTTTCACGATTCCACCATGCCACAAGCGGGGCAGTGCCACCATTATAAGGACCACCACCATTGACAACCAAGAGGGTGAGGATAAGACATAGAAAGAATCAAAGGTTATCGGAGGGTGAAATGAAGAATCAAGCGGTGGGAGGGTAAAGAGGAATATTTTGGTGTTTTGAAAAACATGATGATAAAAACAAAAGCGAAAATATTTTTGGCGTTTAACACTTTAGGAAAAGTGTTAATGAACTTTAGGATTTTGAAAACTTTACAAAAATTTTTACAAAAGATGGGGCATGCAAAAGAATGGGTGCGAAAAGGCTAAACACTAAAGCCTCCCGTGGCGCTAAAATTTTGATTTGCTTAAAGCAGTCAAGTCAAACAGGACTTAAAAGCAGCTCGGACACAAATACAATGAAGATCGGGAATATAGTGGATTCCGGTCGTTAAATCCCAGGAGACTCAATGGTGTGTTAAACACATGATCGGACGATAGAATGACCCTAATGATAGCGATCGGAAAGGTTTGGATATGAAAATTACACTCTTGAAAAGGTTATAAATAAAAGCGACTTAAATACAAATTAAGAAAATTAAAAGATAAAAGATATTAAATAAGCGCTATCACTATATTTAAAGTGATGAGCGTTTAAAACCTAAAACTTAAAACTTACGTTTAAATAAAAATAACGTAAGCGTGCAAATAAAAACATGAAACTAAAGAAGGAAAATACCTATGAATATAGAAAATACATTTTACAATCCTAATGATATGAGAAAATTTATAGAAAAGGAAAATTATTTTAAAACTATTTATCTAATTATTATTAATTAAAACTATTTTAAACTATTTAATAATACTCTAAAATAAAAGAAAATATGAAATAAGACTAGAAAATAAAGTTAAGACTTATAAAATCTAAAATATTATAAAACTAATTTTAAAACAGAAAATATATTTTTAGACTTTTTATATATTTATTATTAATTAAAACTCTTTAAAACTAATTAAAATTGTGAAAAATACCAAATAAAGGGAAAAATAAATAAAATACTTTTATGCTTTTTATATTTATCTTAAACTATTAAAATTGAAAAATTATTTTTTTGAACCTTTTCTTAATTATTTGTATTAAATGCTATTTAAAAAGGCTTAAAAACTAATTTAAATTAAGAAAAATAGTAAATAAGCTTGGAAAAATCTGAAAAATTCAAGATAACTCTAAAATAATACTAGGAAGCTAGGAAAAATGGAAAAACATGGACTTGTTTGGCAGAATATGAAACTGATAAGGAAGTGCTTATTGAAATAAGCACTTCAATAAGCAAATGGAACCCAAAGGCTGCCAAACTGATGATGAAGCTCTAATATGCTAAATTAACTAAAATGCAACACAAATAAACAAGCTTAAACCTCTGATTAAGCAAATGGAACAGATTTGAGGTGATGAGCTATAAGCTAAAAAAAAAGCGATGAAGGGGTCTACTTTGAGCTTAAAACAAGCACCTAAATAAGTACGTAAGCAGAAAACCAATTATAGATACCTAAAGATGACACGGTTGGCTATCTAAAACCCAAAATTCAGACCTAAAGGAGCTATGATGAGCTCTGCACAAGCTTTGCAAAAATGCTCGAAGCCACATGCGACGACGATGCCTACTGCAGAGCACACAGGGTCATTTTGAAAAGCTCTTTTGAGGCTTATAAAAATTTATCAAAATTTTACAAAATGACAATAACAAAGTAGACCAAGGAGTTTAAAACCACAAGGTTCACATGAATTGGTCGAAATGAATCAAGGATAATTCATCTCATTTGAGCTAAACCGACTTTTTCAACATTTTATTTTTGACTTTTCTCAAAAGCGATAAGTTGACTTTAGTGAAGTTTGAGCTTGATTTAAGAGCGCAATTGATATATTATGATGAAATCAACCTCTCGAAGCTACACATATGTTATCTAACACAAAATAAGCTTTTGATATGTAAAACTCTTATGAGATAATTTCTAAATCAATGGGAATAGAATTTTGACTTATGAAGCAAACATGCATGAAATAAGGGCGAGATATAGATAAAAGGAACTAAAACAAGCTGAACCAACTGAGCTACTCTATATTTATTACCTCTAAAAAGTGTTAAGAGCAAATCAAACACCACTTTTATTTCATTTGTTATGAAACTAAAATAAGCTAAACACCAAACCAACATGTATTCTTGATAAAGCGGGTTTTAAGACCTAAGTAAAACTATATAGCGAGTTTTAGCAGTTTAAGACCACGATATACAAACAACCATAAAATGCAAATTAGCTTGAAAATGAAAAAAGTGAAACAAACACTCATGAAGTTTCCATTTGTTTGCAGGCTAAAACAAAACCCAAAACTACTACCTAAGCTATTCCAACCCGCATCCAACTCTGCAACAACCCTTTTCCATTTACGAACCAAAAATAGTCACGATTGACTTTCGTTGACCAAGGTTTGATTGAGAGTATAATCTAAATAGAAACTTATATAAGCATTCAATAAGCTATATGAGGGCTTATCGAGCTTATGAGAACTCAACATCAACTAATAACAACATTCAATTTAACTTGAAAATCTTTTGAAATTGAAATTTTACATAAACTAAGAATGGAAAGAAACTTGAATTTTATTATTGATAAAGGATCACTTACACTCAAAAACACTTAAACACTAACGAAAGTTTAAACATACAGGAAAACATGAAAATATAAAAAGCGACATTAACTAAAACTAAAAACTACACTACTCTCTTTCTAACTTCTCTCTCCTTCTTTTATACTCCATGATGTTGCCACTTGTCCACTGAACCTTTCCACCAATATTTAGGTCCATTGGATGTTTTGAGCCAATTTGGCGTTTGATCATTTAGGCGCCAAAGTGGAATTTGGCAGTGGAGGGTTGAGTGAAATGGAAAGGATTGCATTTAATGGTTTTGGAGTTGTGATGAGGTGGGAGACAAGGAAAATGAAATGGTGAGGAGGGGGTGGATTTGTTGAGCTTTGCGGAAGCGTTGGGAGGGAAGCGAAAAAGGCGCCAAGTGGGTATGTTTGACCAAGATTGGGTGGGTTGACCGGGTTATTAATAACCAAGGGGTTCAAATTGCAAAAGTGACAGGGGTCCAAGGCTTATGAAAGGGGGTCAGAATGTGTCAAGGGTCCAAAATGGCTAGAAGGCTTAAATAAAACAAGGACTTGTTTGTAATTCTTCCAAACTTGAGGGGCCACTCCTGCCAACTCATCAAAGATGTTCCAAGGACTAATACTGACAAGCTTCAAAAGTACAGGGACCAAATCTGTCATTATCCAATTTTCCAGGGGCCATTTCTGCCAAATTTTCAAACTTGGAGGACCATTTTTGTAATTTTCTCAAACTTTTGATATTTTTCACCAAAGGACTAAATTTGACAAGTTATGATTTAAAAAGGACCTTTGGTGACTTTACTTTTGAAATTATGTGCTCGGGGAATTGTTTTGACAATTTTTGAAACTTGGGGACTAAAGCGCAATTTTGCAAATTTGATATGTTTTTCATCGATTTTGATATTTTGCTTTTAAAACACATAAAACAACGATTTGTGATATATTTATCATTTAAAGCATTTTGAGTGTTTTGGATGATTTTGCGATCTATCACGATACAAAAATGATGAGTATTTAGACACTCATCAAAGGTCGAGTCTTGATCGGTTTACATTTTACGCTATATGCTAGAAGACTAAAGGCGAGTTGCATTTAATTATCTAAAGACTTCTTCTTATTACGAGCATTTATCAAACAGTTATACATTTTAGGGAGAGCACTAATGGGGAGAGTGAAATGTCGAATTTAATCCCAATTAGACTTGCTCACGATACTGCGACAAGTTGATTCTCATAGATACATACGAGCTAATGATGTTCTTCTCAAAAGACTTCAAGTATTTGGGTGATAAGATGTTGTTGATTACGAAGTATCAAAACCAAGGGGGGAAGGAGACACGTATCTAGCGAGGTAAACTTGATGAACTTCATACTTAAGTAATTGAAGATATCCGGGAAGACAAATGTTATTACATGAGAGAAACTCAAGGTTTGACTCATGGCGAGTAAACTTGATGAACTTAATTCTTAAGTGATTGAAGATATCCGGGAAAACAAATGTCATGACCGAGAGAAACTCGAGGTTTTACTCATCAGGCGTTTAGTGTGCTTATTCCAACTCGTGGGGAAGAGATGTAAGTTAGTTTACGAAGATAAAGGAGGTACACAAGTACGACATATCTGAGGGAGATAAATGTGTAACATGAGGAGGTGTTATCGAGTTATTCTCTCGTTGGGAATGTGTGTACCAATTCTTGAGCTTATACACATTCATCGAGGGCGAAAGATGTGAACATAGGGAGGTGTTCTTCATTACCCTCATGATGTGTATTCGGGAGAGTTCTTGGATATTGGTGTATACATTTCTTGAGCTTCATACACATTCATCGAGGACGAAAGATGTGAACATAGGGAGGTGTTCTTCATTACCCTCATGATGTGTATTCGGGAGAGTTCTTGAGCTTTATACAAAGGATCCGTTGCATCAACTCAACTACTTGGGGAATTGTTCTCTTGACACCTTTTGGAATGGATTGCGTCGAGACTTGATGGAAAAGGAATTTGAGAAGAGTTATTTATCGTGGGATGATACTTTGTTGTTATTCTTGTTGATGATATAACCGAGCGGAGAACCTTGATTATCGTTCTTAAATGAAGCGGCCGGGATTTATGATAATGGTGTGCTTCTTTGTGCACAGCTAAGAAAGCTTGAAATAGAGCTTGAATACGCTCATCTAATGGATCTTGGTTTGGGGAATCGCAAAGTCTCTTTTTTCTCGAGGCTCATGTTACATCTTACATTCGGAGCCTTGGAAGCTTTGGTGGTGAATGTTTAAGAGATGACGATTTATTCTTCAACAACGGGGCTGCTTGATATTCTTATCTCGGTACTCGTATCATCATCTTCTTTTACTATATCATCTTATCTATCCTTGTAAATATTTATTCGAAAAACAAAATACAAAAATATAAAACCAACAAAAACAAAATAGAAAATTATAAAACCATCAAAAACCCATAAAAATCAGAAAATTTGAAAAAGACCAAAAATATGTTTTTCTATGACATGTCTTACGTATCGATAACATCTACGGTCTTAGAAATGTCATTCAATAATAGCACGGGACTTTAGATGAAGTTCGAGCAGGAGGTGTAAATATTCCTTTCTAAACATGTCTAAAAAATGACTTCTGATTATTTGATTGTAACCCGCTTCAAAAATGGCTTTCGATTATTTGTTGTAACCGGGCTTCAAATAATGGCTTGCGTTACTTGAGAATGTGACCCATGCTTAAACTACGGTTTGCTATTATTTGAGATAGCAACCCGCTCTTAAAGAAAGGAAAGTGTTGCGCTAAACCAATTTTTCAAATATTTTGTGCACTTATCCTAAAACAAAACAAGGAAAGTATGTCGAAGGACTGCTGTTCCTACTCAAATATTTTCTTTCTAAAAATTCTTCAGAAAAATATTTGTTTCAACTAAATGGTGGTTAATGAGTTGCAAAATCAATCAGTTTCAGAACTTTTATAAAATTTAAAAACTCAATCAATGACTTCAGCGCTTTTAAACTTTTCAGAAATAAGTCATTGATTGAGGGGGAGAATGTTTTCAAATCTATATCATCTAACGAGCTTTCTTAATTATCCTCGTGCTCAATTAAAAATGATATTTGCACGTAATAGAAGGACTAGGAATTTAGGATATGATTGTTAGGTTTAGATGATTAGAGTTTGATTAACACATAAACCCATACCTTACATGATCGATTGTTATGTTGAATTGACTTTTATTAGTCGATTGTTGTTTGGGTGATGTCGACCACCATATATTTGTATGTGTGTTCACTAACGTGTGCGAGATATCATGGATATGAGAATGTTCCCGATCCGGATCCCACAATTGAAGATGATTGGATGCGAAAGGAAAGAGTAACTATTTCTTGGGTTGACAAATGAAAGCGGACTTAATTGGACTTCTATGGAGAGTTGGCATAAATGCAGCGTAAGAGGTCTCACTTGCATCGATGATGGTTTTCTTCTAAGTGATTGAAAAGCGGAGCTTAATTTGACCTCGGTTGGCATTCAAAATGCAACGTAAGAAGAATCTCATCTTGCATCTGTGAGCGGTTTTCTTCCAAACCCTCTGACAACAAAAAACGAAGCTTCTCAACCACTAACGTATCTTTGTGCGGGATACCATTTTAAACAATTTTGAATAATTTGATTAAATTGTTTTGAAAATGGAAAATATTGTTTGAAAATATATTGGACTAATTTTGAAAATCACCGGACTTCATGTTATCAAAACCTAAGTCACTCAATTATTGACTTACATCATCGATTGAGGGAGAGTGATTTAAAATAATATATTTTCAAGCGATATTTCTTCATAAAAGTCCGTTCGTACAATTATAAGTGGTGATCTAAAGATTTAATGTTATGTCATGGTATGATTTTCTTTAAAACTCAAAGATCATCAAAATGAAATTTTTACATTCTTGTTTGATTGTGAAATTGTTTCATTTACTTAAAAGATCTCTTAAAACAATCGTACGACACTAACAATCTTTAATTTCTAAATCATTCCACTATCGAATTAAATTAATCGAACACAGTTTTCTCCATGTTTTCTAAACCTATTTAAATCACTTGGGATCCAAAATCTCAAAGTTTGATATTTTTGATCGGGGAGAAAATGTGATTTAAATATAAATCGATAACAAATGATCGATTTGATGAAAATGAGCGGTGCTCTCTCGTATGTGCTAAAGCGCTTTCGAATCTCGAAGCATATATTGAGGGCATTTTAAAAGAAAATAAACTATCGGTACAAAAGCCTTTATGTTTTAACATAATGTACCTTGATTGAGTTTTCAAATGGTTTCTTAAATGGCTTTTGTAATCGTGGATGTGCTTGAAAGAACTCTTGCCTCTATGTGATAAAATGATTTCAAATATCCTATGCACATATTGAGGGAGAATTTACCAAAGAAAATCAAATGGCTTTTCCATGGAAATTGTGATCAGAAATTATTTCAAAGAACTCTTGCCTCCATGTGCTAAACAATTTCTAAATCATACGCACATGTTGAGGAGGTTTTCTAAATGATCAAAACTATTAAGGTACAAAATGCTTTGATCTCGTATCACAAGTACCTGATTGTTTTCAAATTATTTTTCAATTGGTTTCATGGAAGAATGGCTGTACTAAAGACCGACCATTTTACTTTATGTATGGAGTTATAAGGATGGTGAGGTTAGGTATTAGTTCCCACGATCCGCCGAGCAGGAGGGATCTTCGAGGACAATCCACTAGATAGTGTAGAGTCCTTAGGAATGTTAAAAAAAGGAGAAAATGAGAATATGGGAAGAGTGCGGATGAGATAGAGCTAGAAGCTGGAATAAACCCAACAAGGTTCTAGTAATAAAGTCTCGGTAAATCTTGAAGGGTTGAAGAATGAAAAAGAAATGAATGAGAAAAGGGTGAAAAGAAATAGCCCTCAATAATTCAACCTTAGAGGCGATAACGGGTTCAATACATATGCTACTAAGTGGTTACTAAGGTAACACTGGTATTGAAGACAAGGCGTCATGGACCCGATGTGCCTTGCACTACAACTTCCCAAGCCACTCAAGTTCCTCTTAAAGGGCTTGTTTCATTCTCGGGGAACCGACATAATTTATCGACTTTCTTTTAGAGATTGTTGATATTGAAGAAGGAGACCCTCTCCTAGTCTCATACGGGAACCAAATATGCACAATTGAGTCTAGAGCCAAGAGATCATCCACAATATCTCGTTAGGACACTAAATTCTTGAAGACTTGCTTTTTCACACAATGTGGAAAGTAAGTATATATTAAGAGTCCCACGCATTATCCTTGTGGTATTGCGGAACATCCGAGTGATATGTAAAAATATTCACAATGAAGATGGAAATCATACAGAGCCAACATCGAAACAAGCTCTTGGTGGGTGACATGTGAAATCTTGCAAAGATCAAGCTTGTGACAAGCGGATAGAAAGCGATGGGGCGATTCATTATTGAATCAACCTTGTTCGAGAAATGGAATTGACGAATACTTTTGGAAAACCGTTCGATGTGCAAACCTTCTTTCTCAGCATGTCGAATGTGTACTTATGTTTTCAAACACAAAAGTATCTCGATTGTAAAATACTTTTGGAAAAACCGTTTGATGTGCGAATCTCTTCTTTTAAGCTATGCGTCGAATGTGTACTCATTCTATAATACAAAAGTATTTTGATTGAAAATTGATCTTTCTAATAAAACCTTCGTTGTATTGCAAAACTCTTTCTTCAAGCAATACGCGATTGTTTTCAAATCATTTTCATCAATCGGTGAATCTCAATTCTTTGGTTCCTCACTCCGTGTTGTCTTCTTTGAGGCGTTCGGTTTGAGAACAACTAGAACATTGCGAAACCATCAAGGAGATTCTTAGGAATCCTGCCGATCACAGGGCGATGCTTGTCTTGATCAGCGGGAACCGTGGGCCGTGTACCTCGATTCAACGAAAGTGTTCAAAGACACTTTCAGTGCGCTATTCTAGCGTAGGTATGCGGTACACCCGACGATTGCGGTGATCGAATTGAGGAGTCAATCGAGCCGCGTACTCACAACATCCACACTTAATTTGAAGAAATCATGACCGGTGCATATCTCAGAACACGGCTCGGATATTTTATACTATGCTTACGCTCGTTCTTTGCAAATATCATGAACCGATGGGTTTCCGCTACTACGATGGAAAGATGTCATGATTCAAAGTGTGAGCATGTCGGTCCGAAAGTCACAACCTCACATGATGGCAACACAATAAAGGGTGATCCAGATTTCTTGGGTGATGATCTCGATGAAAGCTCGAAGATCATCGATGATGTGGATCGATTAAAGGCCTCCACTAAAGTACAAATCAATGCGGACTTTGAAGAATCGCTACTAATGCACAAATTTTACGAAATTGAAGAATTCATGTCTGAGCTCAAGGCGAAGATTAAATAGAATGCTTGGATTCAAAATGTAAATCATGGGGTGACCTCCATTAGGGGAGTTTGTTAGGAATTAGAAAATTCCATAGTAAAAGTGTCGGTCACCCCAACTATTATCTAGCATAAGTTAGCTCGTAGACATATAGTTATTCGTTATTTAGTAGTTTATTAGTTTATTTGTAGCGTAGCTTAGTCTAGTGTAATACCGTGGAGGAAGGACGGTCTTTACCCATCAGTATACGATCCATGGCCGATAGGAGGTCGTGTAAGTTGTAAGTATAAATACCCCTTCCATCCATGGAAGGGGTGTGGCTTCTTTGAATCTAACATTTCATTTTCTAAAGCAACTCTCTTTCAAAAGCCTCCTCTCTACTCTCTTCATCTTCTATAATGGCTTTCTTATTTAATCATTGTCCTAGACCACCCGAATCATCAAACAACATAAATATTAAGATCCAACAAACGACGATGCTCTGGTAAAAACACTTTGGAATTTTTGTACGTCATCTTGACAAGAAAAATATTCAGGCTCTTCAGGCTCTTGAGGCTCTTGAGGATATTCGAGCTCATCGGGCTCTTGATTATTTGGACAACGAGGCCGAGGAAGCTTAGTGTTCTCAAAATTATCAACAAAATCAAGCGGAATAAGCGATCAGTATTCGAAAAAGGAACTAGTTAAAATTATCGATATTAGTATTGACGGGAAGAATAACTTGATAGGCATAAATTTTAAAATACATATCGTTTTCTTGAAGCCAAAGCAGTTGGTGATAGCATGGTAAACCATACACTAACATAATGATGACCACATGCATGTAGGTCAACATCCCATTTACTTCTGCAGTATGAGCCGTAAAGCATCCATTGAAACATTATACGCAATTCGTTAAATAGAGTGCTCTTACAAGCATGCAATTTCTTGATTTTGCTTGTATTCAAAGAGGCTCAGTATCACGGTTTCTTCTTGTATAATCTTGTCGACCAAACACAACAACGTGTCTAAAATTGGATTGTGTGGAGCCAAGTATAACTTCAACAACATGTTGACTCTCAACTCTATATGTTGTTGTGCGGCGAAGTCGCGATATTGATCGGTAATATACGACACAAACATGCGGTCGTAATCTCATGACCGATTCAAAATACGGGAAAACATCCGAGAAAACAAAGAATTAATAAAGTGAGAAAACAATTGAATAGTTATTTATTAAATAACAATAAAAAATGTATTAATGGTTGAGTACCCTTTTTGGACCAATAAATCACATGAGGTCTTGATAATAATCGTGAACACATCTTGATCGGGCTGTAACCATCAAATCCATGTCCATCTAACGGACTCATACTCCTTTACCGAATCGAATACGTATGCAATGCTTTAGCACATTTTGATTGATATGCCATCGACATAGTAATCTGTTAGCGTTTGGGAATTCTTACGCATGCCCCAAACAACGCTAAATCTCTGTCGGTGTGATAACCCGCGGTAATATTGTTCTTGTATCACCAACAACACGTTCCAATACCCATTTGAAATTTGGCTTTTTCCTTTTCCAAAAGCTAAGCGCCATTGAGAATGTTGTGTTTGTTGGAGTAACCCAACAATGTAAAGAATGGCGGTTTAAACCTTGTTGGTGTTGTATGTGGAGTCCATCGACATGATTTAGGATATGTTATCCACATGGCATATGACGTCGGTGAACAAAAATATTTCATCCATTCATTTGTGGGTCATTTATCCTAGGGTAATGTGTATAACCTTACTTTGCAAATGTACTAAAAGCGGTTGTATCGGAGTCAAATCACCACGATCGTCATGACGTATCTTTTCTTGTGCATTATACCTTTGTTTTAGGGTGAACACGTTATTCGGATCGATCTCTTTTAGTCAGGAAAGTATAATTAGGTGGTGCTACATCTTGTTTGTCATCGCCTCACAAAACTAACTCACTTTCTTTTAATCTCATGGCTGTGAAAACCATGGAGCGAGTGCGAAAATTATGATTATGCCCGGACATAACTTTCAATATCCAACCATTTTGACGTTTTATAAATTTCGCTAGTAATCTAAATGGGCAACAGCTTTAAGGCCTGATATTATGTTTGCAGCCGGTGCTTGTTCAAGGCATCAGGTTACTCCACTGACTTCCCACTTAAATGCAGTCAAGAAAATCTTCAAGTATCTCAAGGTCCAGCCTAAATTGGGTCTTTGCTATCCAAGAGATTCTCCATTTGTGTTGGAAGCTTACAGTGATAGTGACTATGCTGGTGCCAATTTTGATAGAAAGTCTACTATTGGGGGTTGTCAATTTCTGGGTAGTAGGTTGATCTCCTGGTAATGCAAGAAGTATACCATTGTGGCCACATCCTCCACAGAAGCAGAGTATGTTGCTGCTGCTAGCTGTTGTGGTCAGGTACTCTGGATACAAAATCAGTTATTAGACAATGGGTTCAATTTTATAAACACAAAAATCTTTATTGATAACCAAAGTACCATTTGCATTGTTAAAAATCCAGTTTTTAATCAAAGAACCAAGCACATAGAAATTAGGCACCTGATAAGGATTTAAAAGGAACACTTTTGAGGGGTCATTTAAGCCCTTAATTGATCACTTTTGTATCCGTTACTACTTAATTTCGTTCCTTTTCACTTTTTAGGTCTCTTGAAGCCAAATAGCTGGAATGACACTTATTCGAACGAAAAGGCGCGAATATATGAAGAAAATGGCCAAAGTCAAGAATCGAGACACTCAGTCTGGAATTGAAGGGGCGTGTCACGGATTAATTCGACGCCATCGCGACACACCTTGAGACGACTCGGAGAAAATTGCTATTTTACAAGTGGCGGCATCGGGTTTAAAAGAGTAGGCGTCGAAACACGACGGCCTAGATTTGGATCGATGGCGTCGGAGGTTGGCCGAAGCAGCGTCACAAGCATAAGGTGACGCTGTCACGAGTTAACGTGGCCAAGATGAAATCCTAATGGCGGGGACCAGCGCGTCCACAATTAAAGTGTGCCGCCGCTATTGTAACTCTATATATAAAATTGAATTTTCGATATTTTAGAGAGGTAGTTTTGTGGAGTAAAACCTAAACCGGACATAGGCTTGTCTTGAAGCGTATCTTAGGGTTCCATACCTATTTTACAACAAGATAAGTGATTTACTTCATTAATTCAATTATGTCTTCAATTGTTTGTGTGTATGCTTGCATGTTTTCCATGTCCCAGCTAATTTACTTGTGTGTTTGCTTAGATCTATGAAACCTAGGTATTGAATATTGATTGGTTGTCTCTTATCTTAATTGTGATTGACCTAGTATTGCGATAGGTCATCAGTTGTGTTTTTAATGCTTAAGTAATCTTTGTGAACATTAATTTATAATCACTTAGAGTTATTGTAGTCTAAACATCCAAAGAAAACCTTAGAGTTAGTTTATGAATCCTAGAGATTTCCTAGGCAATAAACTTAAGGTAGACGTAAAGAGTTAGGGATAAACGCATACCCTACGACCTTAGAAGACACAACGCGTTAAGAATAAGGACGTGACAATTCAACCATCAATAGGAGATAACTAGGAGTAATAACATCTAAGTAAACACATTTTAATCATCATAAGAGCACACAACAATAGACATAGACTACACTCACCTTAGTTTAGATAATTAGATAAGTAGAGTAATCGGTGAAATACCACCCCCAAATCCAATACCACGAGATTAGTACCTTTTAATTTTCTAAAAATATAAAAAGATAAAAATAATCTTCCTCGACCCTAACCTTAGCGTAGTAAGTTCTCACTATGAAGGATCTTAAATATTATGTTGTTTGATGATTCGGGTGGTCTAGGACAATGATTAAACAAGAAAGCCATTAGAGAGATGAACAGAGTTGAGAGGAGGTTCTTTGAAGAGAGTTGCTTTAGAAAAATGAAAGGTTTATTCAAAGAAGCCACACCCCTTCCATGGATGGAAGGGGTATTTATACTTACAAATTACACGACCTCCTATCGACCCGTGGATCAGGTATACAGTGGGTAAAGACCCGTCCTTCCTCCACGGTGTTGCACTACACTATTCTACGCTACAAATTAACTAATTAACAACTACATAATGTAAATAACTACAAATCTACGAGCTAACATATGCTAGACTATAATTGGGGTGACCGACACTTTAACATGGAATTTCCAATTCCTAACAATCTCCCCCTAAGGGAGGTCACCCCATGAAATACATTTTGCATCCTAGCATTCTTTCTTTGACATTGTTCTTGAGCTCGTAGACTTGAATTCTTCACTTCATAATATTTGTCCTTTAGTAGCGATTCTTCAAAGTCCGCATAGTTTAGTACTTTAAGTGGAGGTCTTTGAACCGATCCACATCTTTGATGATCTTGAGCTTTCATTGAGATCATCGACCGCAGAAATCTCTCGGATCATCCATAGTTGTGTTGCCTTCATGTGAAGTTGTGACTTTCGGACCGACATGCTCACACTTTTGAATCATGACATCTTTCCATCGTAGTAGCGAAAGCTTTCTTTGGTTCATGATATTTGCGATGGCGTAGCGAAGCATAGTATAAAAATATCGTAACCGGGTTATGTAGATATGCACCATCATGATTTCTTCAATAAAGTGTGGATCTTTGTGAGCATGCGGCTTTGGATTGACCGCTCAATTACGATCACCGCAACCGTCAAATGTACCGCAAACAACAGTTAGCAATAAAACACACGAAAGTGTCTTTGATCACTTCGTCGAATTGAGTACACGGCCCACGGTTCCCGTTGATCGGTTACAAATCTTGCATGTGATCGGTAGGATTCCTAAGAATCTCCTTGACGAGGTTTCGCAATTTCTTCTGTTGTTCTCAATAGGAACGTCTCAAAGAAGACAACACGGAATTGAGTGAACCAATGAATTGAGATTCACCGATTGATGAAAATGATTTGAAAAACAATCGCGTATTGCTTGAAGAAAGAGTTTTGCAATACAACGAAGGTTTTATGAGAAAGATCAATTTTCAATCAAAAACACTTTTGTATTTGAAAAGAGTACACATTCGACGTGCTAGTGAAAAGAAGAGATTCGCACATCGAGCGGTTTTCTAAAGTATTTTTTCAATCGAGATACTTTTGAATTTGAAATGAATACACATTCGACATGCTAGAGAAAAGAAGGTTTGCACATCGAGCGGTTTTCCAAAAGTATTCGTCAATTCCATTCTGGACCAAGGTTGATTCAAGAATGAATCTCCCATCGTTTCTATCCGGTTGTCACAAGCTTGATCTTTTGCAAAGATTTCACATGTCACCCACCAAGAGCTTGTTTGATGTTGGCTCTAGAAGGATTTCCATCTTCATTGTGAATATTTTACATATCACTCGGATGTTACGGCAATACCACAAGGATAATGTGGGACTCTTAATATATACTTACTTTCCACATTGTGTGAAAAAGCAAGTCTTCAAGAATTTAGTGTCCTAACGAGATATTGTGGATGATCTCTTGGCTCTAGACTCAATTGTGCATAATTGGTTCTCCTGTGGGAGAATAGGGAGAGGTCTCCTTCTTCAATATCAACAATCTCTAAGAGAAAGTCGATAGATTATGTCGGTTCTCCGTGAGAATGAAACAAGCCCTTTTAAGAGGAACTTGAGTGGCTTGGGAAGTTTAGTGCAGTCGTCCTTTGTGTTCATGACGTCTTGTCTTCAATACCGGTGTTACCTTAGTAAACACCGGTAGCATATGTATTGAACCAGTTCTTGCCCTAAGGTTGAATTATTGGAGGGCTATTTCTTTTCACCCTTTTCACAATCAATTCTTTTCATTCTTCAACCCTTGATGCTTACCGAGACTTCATTACTAGAACCTTGTTGGGTTTATTCGATTACTAGCTCTATCTCGATCCGCACTCTTCCCATATCTCACTTTTCTCCTTTTTCAATATACCTAAGGACTCTACACTATCTAGTGGATTGTCCTGGGAAGATCCCTCCGGTTCTGGCGGATCGTGGGAACTAATACCTAACCTCACCATCCTTATAACTCCATACATAAAGTAAAATGGTCGGTCTTTTGCTACATTTCATTCTTCCTTGAAACCAATTGAAAAATCATTTGGAAAAACATTCATGGTACTTGATATACGAGATCAAAGCATTTTGTACCTTAATAGTTTTGATCATTTAGAAAACCTCCCCCTCAACATGTGCATATGATTTAGAAATTGTTTAGCACATGGAGGCAAGAGTTCTTTGAAATATTTTCTTTCATGATCACAATTTTCATAGAAAAAGCCATTTGATTTTCTTGGTAAATTCTCCCCTCAATATGTGCATAGGATAAGAGAAATCATTTTAACACATAGAGGCAAGAGTTCTTTTGAAGCACATCCACAATCACAAAATCCATTTACCATTTGAAAACCATTCGCTACTTTATAAATAATCCTCAACCTATAGTTATTTCCCTCAATATGAGATTCGAGCGTTTAGCACATATGAGAGAGCGACTGCACAATTGAATCAAAATTATCACTTTTATCAATTTCATATTAAATCACAAATTCTCCCCGATCAAAATATCAAACCCTTTGAGATTTTGGATCCCAAGTGATTTAATAAGGTTCGGAAAAAATGGGAGAATATGTGCCTGATTTAAAAGCTCTTCTGGTTTATGGTTAAATGCTCCTCCTCAACATGTGCATTGTATATTTGAAATCGTTTGGCACATGGAGGCAGGAGTGTCTTTGAAGGACTAAAACCAATTCCATTAAAACAGATTTGAGATTTAAATCACGATCTCTCCCATGATCAAAATATTAAACCATTTGAGATTTGTGATCCCATCCGATTTAAATCATTTAGAAGAGTTTGGGGAAAGACGTGGCAAATTTAATTTTTGAAAAATGACATATTGATACGGATCAATTTTAAACATTAAAGATTGTTAGCGTCAGGTATGATAGTTTTTAAGAGATCTTTAATTAAAATAAAACAATTTCACAATCAAACAAGAACAGAAAAAATTTCATTTTGTAAGATCTTTGAGTATTAAAGAAAATCATACCATGACATAACATTAAATCTTTAGATCACCACATAATTTCGTACAAACGGACTCTTTTGAAGATATATTGTTTGAAAATATATTAAATTAAATCACTCTCCCTCAATCGATGACCGAAGTCGATAATTGAGTGACTTAAATTTTGATAAAATGAAGTCCGGTGATTTTCAAAATTAAGTCCAATTTATTTTCAAAACAATATTTTCCATTTTCAAAAACAATTTAATCAAATTAATCAAAAGTGTTTAAAATGGTATCCTACACAAAGATACGTTAGGTGGTTGAGAAGCTTACATTGTTCTTTGTAGGGTTTGGAAGAAAATCATCTGGCGATGCGGTGAGACTTCTTCTACGTTGCATTTGAATGCCAAGCGAGGTCAAATTAAGCTCCGTTTCTTCAATCACTTAGAAGAAAACCATCTGGCGATGCGGTGAGACCTCTTCGTTGCATTTATGCCAACTCTCCATTGAAGTCTAATTAAGCTCCGTTTCTTCATTTGTCAACCCAAGATCTAGTTACCCTTTCCTTCGGCATCCAATCATCATATTATGCGGGATCCGGATCGGGAACTTTCTTTTATACCAATATACTGCATATATTAGTGAACACACATACAAATATATGGTGGTCGACATCACCCAAACAACAATCGACTAATAAAATTCAATCCAACATATCAATCAATTCATATATGGCATGGGGTTTATGTGTTAATCAAACTCTAATCATCTAAACCTAACAATCATATCCTAAATTCCTAGTCCTTCAACATAGGTTAATATCATTTTAATTAAGCATCGTGGGATAATTAAGAAAGCTCGTTAGATGATACAGATTTGAAAACATTCTCCCCTCAATCAATGACTCATTTTATGAAAAGTTTAAAAGCTGAAGTCATTGATTGAGTTTTCAATTTTAACGAAAACTACGAATCGATTGATTTTCAAGCAACTCATTTTCCACCATTTTTTTAAACACACAAATATTTTTACGAAGAATTTTAGACGGAAAAACATTTGTGTAGGAACAATGATCCTTTGACGACATGCTTTCCTTGTATTGTTTTAGGATAAGTGCGAAATATTTGAAAATTTGATTTAGCGTAGCACTTTCCTTTCTTGAAGAACGGGTTGCTATCTCAAATAATAGCAAGCCATAGTATAAGCAGGTTCACATCTGAAATAACTACAAGCCATTTTTGAGCGCGGTTCTGATGCACGTAAGCCATTTTTGAAGCGAGTTCTGATCTGAAATAACGTAAGCCATATTTTTTTTTTTTTTTTTTTTTTTAGACATGTATAGAAAGAAATATTTACACCTCCTGCTCGAACTTCATCTAAAGTCCCATGCCATTATTGAATGACATTTCTAAGACCGTAAATGTTATCGATACCAGAAGACATGTCTTGAGAAAACATATTTTTTGGTATTTTTGAAATTTTCTGATTTTTATGGGTTTTTGAGGGTTTTATATTTTTCTATTTGGTTTTTTTTTTATAAGTATTTACAAAGATAGATTAGATGATATAGTTTAAGAAAATGATGATACGAGTACCGAGATAAGGATATCTAGCAGCACATCGTAGAAGATAGAATTCGTCATCTCTTAAACATTCACCACCAAAGCTTCCAAGACTCTTGAATCGAAGAGAGAAATTGAGCCACTTGAAAGTGAGACTTTGGTAGCTTCCCCCCAAACCGAAAATCCATTAGATGAGCAGATTCGAAGCTATATTTCAAGCTTGCTCTAGCCATGTGCACATAGAAGCACACCATTATCATAAATCCCGCTGCTCCTTTTAAGAACAATAATCTAGATTCTTCGTTCGGGGTTATATCATCAACAAGAACAGCAACGTATCATCCCACTCTTTAAATAATCCTCTCAACTTCCATTTTCCACCGAAGTCTCAAGCAATCCATTCCAAAAGTTGTCAAGAGACCACTTCCCCAGTAGATGAATTGATGCGGTCGATCTCTTAGACTAGAGCTCACGAACCCGAACACACATACTCAAGACAAAGAAACTTATACCATCAGTAGCGATTAAGTCCAATAGCGAAAGAATAACCCGATGTATACTTTTCTCTCCCAAAGAAAGTGCATGAAGCTCAAGAACCCAAATACCCAATGCCCAAAGACGGAATAACCGATAACATAAGAAGCGGGCGAATCACCGATTCTCTGCGGATGACAATCTGCGGATGTCCACTCCGAATAAGTGATTACATCTACGAATCACCGATTAAGCCCTCAAGTGAAACAAATGAGCATCCCCAATGTACACAATCTCTCATCACATACGATGAATGCGACAGCTCTTTTATCTTCAAAACTTTCTATACACTTCTTTTGGAATAATAACACTAAAAGCTTGATGAGTAAAACCTTGATTCTCTTCCCCATATCTTCATCACTTGGAATAAGTTCATCAAGTTTACTCGCTATAGTCAAACCTTGAGTGTCTCTGGTAATAACATTTGTCTTCCCGGATATCTTCAATCACTTAGAAGTATTAAGCTCATCAATGTTTACTCGCGTTTGAGATGTGTGTCTCCTTCCCCTTCTTGGTTTTGACACTTGAATCGACAACATATTATAAGCCCAAATACTAGAAATCTGTTGAAGAAGAATGCTTGAAGTCTTTGTGAGAATCAACTTCTCGAAGAATAACGTGTGAGCAAGTCTAATTGGGGATTAAATCGGACATTTCACCCTCCCCAATTAGTGCTCTCCCTAAATTGACAATGCCCAAATATGAAGAAGTCTTTGGATAATCAAATGCAACTCGTCTTTAGTCTTATAACATGTAGCAAAAATGTAGAACAGATCGTAGACTCGACCTTCTTCAAGATTGTCCGGTTGGGAATAGATAGTTAACATCTTCAACTCTCCAAAAAAATAAGAACATCACCAAAAGTATCCCGATTAACTTACATCTTGCAAATCCCTTAACTAAAATCTCTCCCAATCAAACAAGACGAAAGATGTTCATCAAGGAAATCGAGAATCGAGGCATAACGAACACACAAGATGGTAACACCAAACTACCAATCACATCAAACAAGAACGAGAGATTGTTCGGAATCATCATGTTGATGTATCGTGAAGCATTAACCGGAAGCACTTTGTCGATAAACTCATCATTACGAGTGAAGATGTCAACCAACGGCTCTTAAGAAAAACTCCATGTAAAGATGACCCGATAAGAAGAAGCTCGGTTCTTATATGAGTTAGAACCGTATGACCATATTCTCATATGACAATCAACCATTCAAATTATCATACTTCTTCTCCCCTCAAGAATTGCATACGGAGATGCCATTCTTGATTAAACAAGTGAAAATCATCCAAATGTTCTATTCACACTTCTCCCCGCAACATTAGCACATGATGTCTCCATCTTCATTATAGTTGAGCAAGTGGAATAAGAAAACAATCGTGGTAGCCGGTTCACTTGATGACGAAGCGCATGGAAAAATATGAAGCATGTTGATGAGAATGGTCATAATAAGAAGATTTCTCTTCTTCCAAAGATAAAGCGCCTTGAAGCGTACACTTTTCTTTTCTTAGAGAACGAGGCTTGAACTGTGTGTTCAAACGTCATAAGAAGATTTCTCTTCTTTTAAAGATAAAGCGCATCAAAGCGTACACTTTTCTTTCTTTAAAGTACGAGGCATGAACTGTTGTGTTCATCGTCATAAATCTCTCTTTTCATCATCTCTTGGCAAAACTTGTAATCAATCCCATTATCATTCATTAGGCTCTTTGTCGTGACAACTGATGGATAAAACCCAATATGATGAATTTGACCTTGAAGTAAACTAACCCGAACTCGTGACTTAAACTTGCACATATGTAACAAAGAGCGGTGCCGATTTCCATTAGCATCTCTAAGTACTTTCTATGTACTCTATACTCTTCAACCAACCAACCATCAAGTATAAGACGTACATCACCTCTTGAAAATCCACAATTAAATGTGACACTGAGCACAACAACGTAACTCCTTAAAGTGATAGTTATTTTGAGGTGATAAGAGCCCAATTCCCCCAAGTGGTAAAAGAAAAGGTAAAAGTCACTCAACAATAACTAGATTTCCAAGTCTTCATTTTTGATAATAAACTCGAAAAAGGATCATGAAGAATCTTCATCCATCCATCCCCGATACCTTCAGATACTAAGTACACTCGCCCGTGATGATTCACTTCAACCTCAAATAAATAATAGTAAATTAACTCCGTTGTCACATCTTCTGGTTAAAAGCTCAAATCTAGCCTCCTTTGACGTTTTAAGTGAACTATGATAATGGTTTCATCCCGACCATGGTTTAATGAGCATAACCCCGTAAAACTTTGAAGTAATCAAACCACCATGACGAATATCCAAACACACATCCAATTCATGAAGTACACCCTTTATCCCTTCTTCAAGCGAAACCGTAGCACCAAAGATCAAATGAGATCCCAAATACACTTTCCTTTCTCCAAGATGGTTCCATCATTATGGGATTTTATAACTCTATGGTTTAAACCGAAATAGTTTCTTCACGGATTTTACAAGAACCAAGAATAAACCGTAATATAGATCCGAAATGCACTTTACTATTATCGGGATGTTTCCATTGTCACGGGATTTTACAAGTCTATGATTTAAACCGAGAAATAGGTTCTTCGCGGGATTTTACAAAATCAAGACAAAACCGTAAACAATGTCGCCTTGAATGTGTTATGACGACTTTGGTTTCGATGAATATATGTTTTAGGGGAACATGTAGTGGTTTATCAGCGGTTCATTATCCAACATCAACAACATCATCAACCATCCAATCAACACTTTGGTAAACACATCATTCACGCGTTCTCGCCGGCAATTGCGGTGACAACATGGAGAAGTAAATCCGATATGCCAAACTTGATCGTGAAGTGAAATTCCCAGATTTGTTACTTAAACTTGTACTAATCCTTGTGAAGAAGAAACGGTGTACCCAATGTACAAAACCTCTTGACATTCTCAACTGAGTGAGACACCGAAGTGATAGTTACGTTGTGGGTTAAACGAGAAAGAATCACAACCGTAATTAAATAGCCAAGTCTTTATCACCCTCTATAAACGCCCAAACAAGTTATCTTCGCGGAATGGTAGGAAGAAAGAGGACAAAAATTAAGTAACCGCGCCCGGAAAACCTCACTTCAAATCCAAATAAGAAATACCGTACAGACAGCCCCATAGTCAACCTTGTTCAAGTATCAAATCAAGCCGAGACATAATATTATCCGTGAAGATGCATACACCAAAGTACCAATTCACATAACCAAATCTTTTCATCTCAACAATTCTCAATATGAATCTCATCATTATCAAAACTCTTCAATCACTCTCATCGATGAATTACTTCAACAAATCTCATCACTCCACATCTCATCAAAACATCTCAACAAGTAGGAAAATCTTCATCTGGCTCCAATGTACACAATTATCGTGACCCGGTTCAAAAGAATACCCAATTTATCATACCTTGGTTTAAAATAAATTCAATCACACATCGGAAATCAATTCATATATGGCATTAAAATTCATCAAAAAACATTTAACCGTGAACGTAGTCTCCTCTTGAAAATTCGTGACCCAAAATACCACTCTCATTCTGCCGAATTATACATCAACACACTTCCCGTCCAATTACATTTCGATTTGAATGTGATCTAGCAGTTAGTCCAAGACAGCCCATGCAAAGATGACATCTAAGGCCCAATCTGACATATTCAGATAAAGCCCAATACCAGTAGTACACGATCCATCAAATTAACACAGCCCATGAAATATACACGAATTAAACTCAGCACACCCTAATCCCACGGGTATATAAAGCTCACTTATCACACTTAACCCTAAAACTACTCGTTCAAATATCCGCCACTTCTCCAAAATCATCACCTCAAACCCTAACTAATCTCAATCACATAAATCCGCCTCTCTTATACAATATCGACTTCATATCCAAAAAGATCTCACACCAAATCTAACCCATACATAAAGCGAACGCCTCAATTACTTCCAAACAAAACACTTCATAAGAATCAACATTCTCCTTTGATGCATATACACGCCACGCCATGGGGATGACTTAGATGGTGTTTTGATTTGCCATGTGGATGGTATTGAGTGATTTGTGACAACCATGAGATCATCGAATCGGGTTCAAAGGTAGGTTAACATTTAATGTTTCATTTGATTTTCTCCGTTTGTGACCGAACAAGAAGTAGGATGAAATCGGTCTTGGTTTTGTTCTAACTTGATTATTTGAATATAAAAGCGAGCTTAAGATCGATGATGCAATCATTATTTCGTGTGACATGGCCTTAAAGGTCACGATATACTAGTGATAACCATGAAACAATGGCTGAGATCTATATACTTCATGTGATTGAGTCTTGAATGAGATCTAGAGAGTTGATGTTTTGATAAATATCTGAACGAATTAAACAAAGGAGATAACATAATTGTTATTGCTCCTTTGTATTTCATTCGAATAAATATTTAAAGTGACGATTCAAATGATTAATGATGAAAATTTCATTCGTGTTCGAATGACCTTTAAAGGTCTAATATGCTTTGGCTAGAACACGAAGAAAATCGAGATCAATTTTAAATACTCATTCGCCAGGATATGTGATGTCTTAGTAAAGGATTGTTGTAGATCGATGATGATTGGTTTATGTGGTTTAGACTAAGCGGTCTTGATGTATTGATGAAAGCCATGGGTAAACAATCGAGATCTTGCATGCGAATTGTTTTTCGATTATAGATAAGGTATGAGTCTTGAGATGAGAAATGATGTTGAAGTTTTGACTTTGTCTAGTTGAATGATGATAGGTTAAGTCCTGCTTTGAGACACAACACGCGTTAGTCCTTGTTACCAACTCGCATTTGCCTTTTGAGTCTCGTTGTTTCATATATGAGAAGAGGTTTGTGGTTCGTTGAGTCAGTTTGGATCAATGATGGTTTATGATTCGTGTGTATAGACCCAAGATGGTCTTGATAATATACCATGAAGTTGAAACTGAGATCTTGAGTTATCATACTTCTTCCTTACTGTCTTGCATCATCAACTCTCAACATCACTAACTCGCATCACTAACCCGCATCACTAACGCTTCTCTCCCAATTCTCTTGACCCAACTCGCAACAGCAGCAACTCGGTCAAAAGCAAGTGCAATTAAACCTTATGCGAGTTAAGTAACTCGCATTGAAACTGAACCAAACACCCCAACTCGCTTAGTCCAAAAAAAACAACTCGCATAGCATATCAGCCAGACCACAACTCGCTTCTTTCCTAACACGCTTCAGCAGCAACTCGCTCAAAAGCAAAGTGCAATAAAACCAAATGCGAGTTAAGTAACTCGCATGAACCTGAACCATTACCCAAGTCGCTTTTGACAGATAAACTTGACAACCCGCATCCAAGACATTGTATCTGGACATTATGGTAACAACTCGCTTCTGTATCTAACACAACTCGCTCATGACCAACTCGCATTTGACCACATTGACAACTCGCTTAGAAGAACATGAATTCGGATATAATCGGTTTGCTAAGAAACCATTTTAAAGGGTAGTAACTAGTTTTGAATCATGAGATTAGTGACAATTGAAACCGCTTTTAGATACACAATTAAAAGCGGTTAAAGAAAACATTATAACAACTCTGATTCAAACCAGTAATATAACTTGTAAAAATGTTTAAGAAACATTTTACACCATCTCAAAAGTAAGCCCAATATCAACATGAATGGTTTGTATGCGGATTCAAAAACTCAGCAGAAACAGATTTTGTAAAAACATGATCTAACTCGTATTAAACAAACCCACATCAACGCTACATCGAACGTCATCCAAGACAACCCAAACCGTATACACGAACCAATAAACCGCATACAAAAACCATGAATCGAACCACGAATCAAAACAAACAACAAAACCTAGGCTCTGATGCCAATTGAAGGATCTTAAATATTATGTTGTTTGATGATTCGGGTGGTCTAGGACAATGATTAAACAAGAAAGCCATTAGAGAGATGAAGAGAGTTGAGAGGAGGTTCCTTGAAGAGTTGCTTTAGAAAAATGTAAGGTTTATTCAAAGAGCCACACCCCTTCCATGGATGGAAGGGTATTTATACTACAAATTACACGACCTCCTATCGGCTGTGGATCGGTATACGATGGGTAAAGACCCGTCCTTCCTCCACGGTGTTGCACTACACTATTCTACGCTACAAATTAACTAATTAACTACTACATAACGTAAATAACTACAAATCTGCGAGCTAACATATGCTAGACTATAATTGGGGTGACCGACACTTTAACATGGAATTTCCAATTCCTAACACACTAGCATTCCTATTCTCCTAGAGAACGGTATCAATTCACGAGGCTTACTCTAGTACTACACTACAACGATTAAGTTCATCGCCTAGGAGTTGAAAACTTGCTTGACGAAAAGGAAGTTCCTTTGACCCCGAGCAGCGTTGTATGCGTATCAAGTTTTTAGGCGCGCTTGGAATAGAATAACTAGTTAGATTTTCACCTCGTTTAGGTTTCCTTGCTTGATTCCAATCAAGTAAGCTTTTTTCCCATTTTTAGCTTCCTCGTAGTCTATCCCCATTCTTCGTGACCTTTGTTCGTAACCCCATCACTTTTCATCATGGAAGGTGATAATCAACCACCACTCATCAACCCACCACCAAATGACCCGCCAAGAGGCCGTACTCTTGGTGAATACTCAAGACCAAGCCACCTAGGCTATAGAAACATCATTGAGCTTCCCGAACAAGCCCAAACTATGGCCCTTCGATCCGACACCATCCGGTTGGTTCAAAACGGATGTGCATTTCATGGACTTTGTTATGAAGATCCTAATCAGCATCTTAAGGATTTCCTTAAAATCATCGATTCCATCGACCTCAATGCTACTACTCGGGAGACCACGCTGCATGCGTCTCTTCCAATTTTCTACGGGACCAAGCTAGTAATTGGCTTGAGTGACTTCCACGGCTCCATCTCAAGTTGGGATGATCTCACCTCTCGTTTCCTTACCCAATTTTCCTCCGGGAGAACTACTAAGCTTAGGAATGAAATCTTGATGTTCCAACAACGTCAAGGTGAATCTCTCTACGAAGCATGGACTCGATTCAAGGACTTACTCCATAGAGTCCCTCATCACGGCATTGATCTTTGGCTTCAAGTCCAACTCTTTTATGATCATGTCAACTTCCCAACTAAGCGATCCATCGACCAAGCGGCCGATGGTAAACTTAGTGATCTCACCGTGGAAGAATCGTGGGGTATAATAGAGGACCTTGCTCTCTATGACAACGAAAGTTGGAATGACCCCCGTGAGTTGCCCAAAACCGTAAAGGCAATCTCCTTGCCTCCCATTGACTCACAATTTTCCAACCGTAGGATGCTCAAGCTTGAAGATCAAGTTAAATTCCTAATGATCTCCTACGAAAATCCTAAGTCTTCACGCCGAGTGAACAAAGTTTCTTCCTTGTGTGAGTCATGTAGTGGTCCTCATAACACTCGCGCTTGCACAAGACTCCCGAACAAGGTTCCATTGACTACGCATCCTCGCATACCAATGGAGCGGGAGGAAGATTCCTACAACACCCGGACTAGGACTTTCAATGGCCGAGAAGCATGGAAGGGCAAACCCACTTCTATTGGGGACAAACCAAAGAATTCACATCTAATGATTTCTCATGGCCCCATCTCACGCCTAACCAACAAAACATAGAAGGATGTTGCAACACCTAGTCACATCCCAAGAAGCTCAAATAGCTAAGCTCTCGGACCGCTTTAACCAACAACAAGCGGGATGGATAGGAAGATAGATAACCTTTTGAAAGCCATGACCAATAGTGATAGGAAGGTTAATGCTATCTCAACTCCGAAACTTCCGTGTAGAGATTAAGGACCCAAGTAAGTTAGCTAAGCACGTTCAATTCATCAATACCATCACCCTAGTGAAACCAAATAGAACAAATGATGAAGCAAACCATGAGGCGGTACTTAAGGTTAGTGAAACTCCTAGGAATGAAACAACCATGGAAGTAGATGAAGTAGGCAATGGCTATTTCAATAAGTTTCCTACGTAAGAAGAACTTTCTCGCCACCCACACTTAGTACGAGACCTCCATCACATGTATGTTAGAGAAGCCCTAGGATCAAGTTTAGGAACCCTTGGAATCTTAACATACCATGTTGCATAGGACACCTTTTGTGGAAAAGGCCTACATTGATCGCAAGTCCCCGATAAATATCATGACTAGCACCTACTATAATTGGGTAATGAAGAAGCCTATCCCAACTAGGCAAGATCCCGATAATCCTAGGGTAGTTGCAATTTTCTTGGTAGAGTTAAGGGATTGCCCGTCTATGTAGGAATTTTCACGTTTCCTACAGATTTCATAGTTGTGAATGATATTAGTACAGCCATAGATCCTAGCTTGTCCGTTATTCTAGGAAAGCCTTTCATAGAAAACACCGGGATGACTTATGATCCGTCATTAGGAATAGTGAGATTCAAGGATGAGACCGATGATGTAGCCTACCAAATGCCCTGTAAGATTGAGATTTTCATCACTATCCAACGATGAAAAAGAACTTAAGCTATCGGTCTACTATAGGAATGAGGAAGATAAGGACAAGGGAGTTGATTATGTGATGAATAAGATTTTCGGGTTCTATAAGGATTGCTTGAAACTAGGACCGGAATATAGAACGGATTGGGGAGAATATGACTTTTTAGAAAGATGCATAATAGGGCATTACTATAACATGGAAAACCCCAATAGAGACCGTCATGAGGAAGAAGGTGACGGTAATGAAGTCATGTAGGGGCACGACTTCGAGTCTAGCTACAAGGCTCATAAATAAAGAAAAGCACTTAGGGGAGGCAAACCCATGCTTAATTGTTTGCTTGTTTGTGTCGTATATCTTTTATTGATTGTTTATTCTCATGTTTGAATTTGTAAAATGCTTTATTTTGTCTTTAACCCGCCTTAATTACATATAAAGGTATTTTACAAAAGAGATAAGTGTAGGGAGGATTACACACGTTTTAAAAGAATGTGAACATGAGAACTACGATTAATTAAAAGATATACATGTGTGTTTGTTCGAGTCAAATGCTTGTATCGAGTCATAATGGATGTTTTGCAGACACTTTTCCGTTTCTAAAGATATAAATTTTCTAGAATTTTTTCCGAAAATCGCGACCGCCTGTCGGGATAACTTTGACGTCGGGATCGCAACTGACGCGTCGGGAGGAGTAGAAACCGCTACTACTTTTTCTCGTTTTCGAGCTACTTATAAATTTTTGGAATTTTCCGTGTCTTAATTTTCCGAAAATCAGTAAACATCCATTCCACAAGCATTATATCCTAGTTTAGTAGAGTCATATATATATTGTTACCGCCGATTTTACGCGAAGGTTTCGTTTGTTTTCTTCAAGTGTGCAGGTTTTATTTATCAAGAAGAAGATACACAAGATTGGAATGAGCTTTTCACGCAAACACTCTTCTTGAAGAAACATTTACCAACTACTTCACATGGATCCTACCGAGCTAATCAAGGGAGTACTAGTTTCTTTCGTTTTAAATACCTTTCATTATCATAACTTTGATACTTTCGGGGAACATTGGGGACAATGTTCAGTTTAAGTGTAGGCAGGGAAAATAAAACGAGAACTTTGAAAATATGCTTATCCTTGACTATTTGCCTTGTCCAATTTCATTTGTGTAATAAACCATGAGAAATATCGGTTAGGGTAATTTTGGCACCAAATTTAAAATTTTTCATGACATGTAGGAGTGGGCCATTAGTCTTGGATAGGAAGTTATATGACTAGCACAAAACCCTTTACCACTTAAATTCCACCCAAAATGTGAGGATCGCCTTAGATTGGTAGGAATTAAAGCATTCCACTTTAATGCTTGAGTGTGTACCAGAGTATAATAGATTCTAGAACTTGTTTTGTGATGCATTTGAGATCGCTAGTGAGACTACACTCGTGTAGTTAGGAATAACTAAATGAAAAGAGGCATTAGGATAACCCTTGTTTGATACCCGTAATATAATTACTTCTTCACATCGGTTGAGTAATTCCCCACACTTTGCGTTGTACTCATTTTTAGTGCACGATACCCTGGTTAACCCTCATAGCCTATCCTTTTCGCGGTTCTCGTGATGTTTCGGTTTTCCGGAATATCAATGAAGAACATTGTTTACAATCCACCCCCAAATGTACACCCAAATCGCCTTAGCCTACCTTGTATGCACTCACTTTAAGTGCATTATTGTTATCATACTAAACCCTTAGTTCAATTATCTAGTTGCTTGCATAAGTTGCTAAGTCGAGTCATATCCTTTGTACACGCTTTGTGACGATTGGGACTCATGGGAAAAGTTAAATTTTATGAAATGACGGAAGGAACGTTAAATTCAAATTCCTTTATTTGCGTAATAATGTACTCCAAGTGTTTTGATCTTTTCAATTCGGGTCAAATTAGTGTTAGAGTAATAAAACTCAAGTGTAGGGATGTGCCTATAAATCCTATTATTATGATGTTATCGTAGAGGATGGTAGAGTAAAGAGTATGAAAAAAATCGAAAAAAATAGAAAATGAGAAGAAAAGAAAAAAATAGAGTGTCAAAAAAATGAAAAATGAAAAAAAAAATACTGCTACCATCCACATCTATCTTTAAATTTATGTTTGTTTGTTTCAAGTTATCTAGAGTTTAGAGTGTCGAGTCTTGGCTTAGCAACGCCATTCTTCTCATGCTTGTAACATAAATATTTTTGGCTTGCCACCACTAAATCGCCTATCCCACTGTAACACCCCTCAATCTCGGTACAGCGGAAGACTTAATCAAGTTTTCAGGGCGTTACTTTTTGGATTGGTATCGCACACAAGTATAGCCAAAAGATAGTCATTTAACCTTTAAAACCAATCCCAAATTTAAGTATTCAAACATTTAATCCAAAATATAAATATTAGGCCCAAAACATAATTTATTAAGATGGGTCCCCATAGTTTATCGAGTCGAAATGATCCTTGAACCACGCCCATGCCAAGCTTCCACCGATCAAGTAATCCAAACATCTCTCAAATACCGAGAAACCATGCTAAAAGGTCACCATTTGGTGAGTTCATAGGTTTAAGTTTAACAAAATCGTAGTGGACTGTAAGAGTTGATTTGCTATGCAAGACCTAAGATAGATAAATACCGTTCACACATGATCCTACCTAGATCTCCAATCAAATCCCGCATCCGTGGAGTACTCGGGCCCTCGCGACTCTAGTCCAAAGACCGATGTGGCAAAATCTAGAACAATTGCCAACCCCGGACTAGGTCGATGTAGAAGTCTATTCTTAGCTAGGCACGGTTAAACTTAGACTAAGGCAACAACTACTGAAGACAACTATCTATACAACAAGCACATAAGCAAATCCAAATAGTTTTCATGGTCCAAAAGCAAGAGCATGATTCTCACCCCAAAATAGTTCAAAACGTAGTTTAAACATAGATAAAAGTGGGCTATGAAACTACCTCAAGCAATCAACGCACAAATAAACACTAGCGTAAGATAACGGTATCACAAAGACAAAGAACTATCGACTCGGCACAACCTATTAATGTAGACCAAACTTAATATATACATTCCTCAACATCAACGTTATCTACCCCAATATATTCCACTTCTTTATTTCCAAAATGTCTCGTTTCACCATTTAATCCTAGTGTTTGGTATTCCTCATGTGGGTGTATCGACTCAATATGATGCCATGAATGCACTCAACAACCAATATGTTATGCTCCGCAACACAATTTGCAACTTTATTCAACACAATATGTGACTCAATGCGACACAATGAGACGTCTAAGCGATAAGCTCCATAGTCCAATAAGTTTCGGAATAAAAAGTAGACCTTATCGAATTCGTCAACTCGATAAACTCATTTATTCATTCGTATCGCTTATTATTCCATAAACCGGTCGCATCCTAACGAGTCATAAGGATAAGTCACCCATTAATAAGGTTATCCAACGTACCTAGCGGGTTCTTATTAGATTCGTCAACCTAATAAGTCCGCTACCCACGTGGATCAACACTATTAATGCTAGGTTATCCGTAACCCATGCACACAACGTAAGCAATTAAATACTTAAACCAATGTTAAATGTCCACAATTGACATTTATTGATAATCGTGTACTCGAAACGTTAATTACTTATTTATTACAAAACATTTCCAATTTAGTCGTTAGTTTCCGTTTAAAAATAGTAATTAACAAGATAAAACTTGTTATCGACATTCTTGGTACAAAAGCCCATTTATTATTTCTATTTCATAGATTTATTAGCATTTTCATGTTTATAAATATATTTCGTCAAATTCCAATATTAATCTCATATCGTTATTCGTTTCGAGTCCACAAGCACGAGTCATAACTTCTCGGCTTTTAATCAATCAATAGTCCAAATTATATCAAAGTCCATGTTACGGCTTTGTCGGAGTCAACTATTGACTAAAAAGTCAAAGTGACACCGACGTAGCTCAAAGTCAACAATATATATATCAAGTCCAAATTAAAAGTCATAATAGCGCAATTCAATCCCAAAACAACTCAAACCAATCTCGCCAACCAATCAATCAACCAAAAGTACTTGAAACCAATGTTATGACCCTAATGGTCATGACACGGTCGCGGTCAAGACCACGTGAACCAAACAAGCTCTAGAATGTCTATCATTTCCCTATTTTCATTAGCTAACTCCACATCATAACATAACCCTAAAGGTGTTGGGGAAATTCCTAGTAATGGCATAAAGGTGGTAGATACGAAACTCATATCGGCACCAGTATCAAACAGTATGGAAGCATAGCGGTTATTGAGAAGGAACGTACCCGTTACTACGTTCGGGTCCTCACCGGATTCCTTCCCAATGGCATACAATCGTGTTGTTCCCACGTCTCTCTGTTGATTCCTAGCACCCTGATTTCCCTGGTTCCCTTCAACCTCTCGCTTCACAGGGTTATGGCCATAACTTCCCACACCTCGGTTAACAAATCCTCCTCCATTACCGGGGTTTTCTCTCACCCACTACTCTCGACACTCATTCTTATAGTGACCTTTCTTTCCACATCGAAAACAGGTGACAGTGGCCTTCCATTCCGCTCCTTGCGCAGTTTAGGCCACAGCAAGGGGACGTGACCTACAGTCCTTGGCCATGTGTCCTACCTTAGAGCAATTCCTACACACTATTGAGCATGGTCCATGGTGGTGTCGGCTGCAACGATTACACAAGGGTTTGCTACCTTCATAACCCTTCTTCTCTCCATTACCTATAGCGTACATCATGGCGGTCTCTTGCCGTTTGTTTCCATTTCCCTTAACAGTCTCATTCCTCTTCCTCTTATCACTGTTACCCTTGCTCCTCCTTCTAACACAAAAGAGACCATCAAAGGCTGAGCCACGGTAACTGCCTCATGCAAGTTAGCCGACTTCGCAGCGATGACATCATTCCTTGTAGCTAGAGGCAATCCATCAGTATACCTTTCAATCATAAAGGCTTCAGTCCGAACCATTTCTGGGCAAAGCAGCGACAACTCTTGGAAACGACGGTTGTAAGTTGTCATGTCGTTACCCTTAACCTTATGTTTCCAGAAATCAACCTCTAACTTCTTAACTCCATTCCTAGGACAGTAAGTCTTGATCGGAAGAGCCTTAAAGCGGGTCCACGTCATGCTATAGGCTATCTCACTTCCTCTCGATGCGTGATAGTTGTTCCACCAAGTCAACGCTTTGTCCTTCAGTGAACGCGTTGCATATAACTTAGAATCCTCATCACGCTTACTAACGGTAAACACGAGACGGTTTTCTCCATCCACCTTGTTAGCTAAACCACCCCTCGGTTCCTCCGAACTCGATGGGACCACGAGAATCGAAACTCTTTGTAGGTACAACCTCGAGCTCAATTAAGCGGTAGGGTTCCACCAGAGGTGTTAGAGTGATTAGACTTAGCTAGCAATTCAGCTACACGCTGTGTCATGAGCTGGTCGATGTGGGATTGATTCAAAGGCGGAGGGTTCGGTGGGACAGGACCATTCTCAGCATGGTCATTAACGTTCGGGTTCCCAATAGCGGGGTTATCAGTGTTCTGGTTCTCAATAGATGGAATGGTCGGGGTCAGACGACGACCTCGACGGACAGGATTAACCACAACAGTAATAGCTGCTCGGTTGGTCCTAGGCGGGTTTCGTCTTGGTGCCATTAATCTGAAGGTTAAAACAACAGTTTCATAAGTTCAAAATTCTAGCTCTATAAGACTGGGTTTGGTTCCAAGGATTATCGAATAACGCACGAAAACATAATCAAGGCTAACAAGGATAATACTACATCATAACGAAATAACTAGAGACCGGATCAAAACTAAAGGATGCAGTTTCTAATAATCATAACTCATAGGTTTTGAAGTGGAATACATGAAAGGATACAGAGAAATAAAAAAAACGATCCTAACAACGATACTAACAAGATAACTAGGATAGATCTACATCTCGAACTAGAGACTACTCAGTTTCAAGATGGTACAATGCTATGAATCTAACACAATCTAGCCACGATCACGAACACTCCTAACTGATCTCCTAACATCGTCAACCTTCCTCCATAGAGATGAAAGCTCAACACGCTGAGCATCGCGATCACTCTTCAGATCCACGACCTCCCTCTCTAACTCGTCTACCTTGGGCCATAGCGCTCGGTTTGCCTCTCGGGCTGTCGCGAACCCTCTCAGCAGGTCCCCTACCTGCTCATGGAGCTCTGACATACCATTTCTCATAATCGTATTCCTCCTAACTACATAACCCATATCTGCTCTCAAATCCTCTACACTAGCCATCGATACTCCAACTAGTCGATCTGTCAACTGACTAAGCCTAACACCCTGAGATGTAATCCTCTCCCAAATCAGACCAGTCTCCTCATACTCCTCGGGCTCTGAAGTAATCTCTGATGGTATCTCTGAACCTTGTGGGCTACCTATCTCAGGTGATTGAGGAGGTGAACCAAAGTCAAAAGGTCGCCCGGAGAATCGGGCTCGGTAAAGGTGTGAGAGCCTGGTCTGGAGAATGCCCGAATGCGCAGGACTCGCAATGGTGGAGTACCCCATCAGGGATATCTTCATCATCCTCCTCCCGAAGATCCACATCCTCATCTACATACTCCTCCTCGTCTCATACTCCTCCTCATCCTCATCTACAGTGGGGAGTCCATGAGTCGGCGTCTGTGGTGAATCCCGAGGTGGTGCAGTGGGGATCTAGGTCTTCAGGACATGGTGATCTTGGTGGTGATGATAGGAGAGCGGTGACAGTGAATAGGTGATGATGGTAGTCGATGCGGACATCTGAAAGATTACTACAGTAAGTCTAGGAGTCTCGGGCTCGTCTTTAGACCGATGCAATGTAAGTTTTAGATGAGCTAGGCGATCGGATGATGATGGATTGGAACTAGAATGTCGAGCAATCACATAGGGTCACTCTGCTAATAGTCATCGATTCCGTCTTTGGGGAAGTAGTAGCGACAAGGACATCCTCAGACACATCATAAGCTAGTGAAGGCATGGTCTGTGAGAAAGGCATAGGGTAGGTATCAGTGTTCGAAAACGAATATTTCTAATAAGCGCATCAACTCAACTAAAACATATATCACATAATGAAAGTTTTAAAATAGAGGTACCGCATTACACAAAATATGCATTTAAACAAAACGCATAAGTTCCATTCTATCACATAATCCACGCATCACATAATCCCAAGTCAAATCAATCATATAACAAGCTCATAATCTCCCAAAATCAATAATCATATCCCAAAACATAAAATCTTAATAATCAATTCACAGTTCATCATATATCATCAATCAAATCGCAGTTCATACCATACTCAAATAAAGAAGCTTCGGCTTGGCAGGCTGGCATGCGTCGGTTGAGGATAAATTTTTCTAAAAAGTGGTTATAGTTTAGGTTTTATTGAATACCTAGTTCTCTATAACCTTGGATTCGATACCAATCATAACACCCCAAATCTCGATGCAGGGGAATACTTAAACAAGTTTTCGGCGTTAGATTGGCACATCACACATTACAAAAAACAAGATAATCATATTATAGTTCAAAAACCAATCCTAAATTTAATTATCCAAATAAAAACATCCCAAAATAGTCAAATGTAAGGCCCAACACGATTTATAAAATAGGTCCGCATAATATTATCAGAGTTTAAATATGATCCTTCAACCATGCCTCATTGCTAAGCTTCCACAGAACAAGCATTCCAAACATCAACTTAGATACCTGAGAAAAACATGCTAAAAGATCAGCTAACGCTGGTGAGTTCATAGGTTTAAGTTCAAATTCAATAGTGGACCTGTAAGAGTTTATTTGCTATGTGAGACTAAGATAGATACACTAAAACACATCATTCTCATACCAATACCACAATCAATAACACCAATAATAACATAATCGACGTCATAGTAGGGCCCTAGCGACTCTAGCCGTAGATCGTAGTAGAAGGTCTAGAACAAATGCTACCGGACTAGGTCGGTGTAAGTCTATACTTAGCTAGGAAAGTGTCATAGCAACATGATTGCTACCTCTAGACTAAGGCAACAACTACCACATATCTATCTAAATAGTCAACACATAAGCAAATCAAAATAGTTTAAAAGGTCCAAAAGAGTAGCATGATTTCTCACCCCAATTTAGTTAAAAGCAGAGATAAAAGTGGGGCTATGAAACTCAACTCAAGCAAGCAACGACAAACAAACACTAGCAACGAAGATAACACTAACACGGCTCGAGAACTCACCGACTAGGCACAACCTATTAATATAAACCAATTTTAATATATAATTCCAAATTTAACATTATCTACCCCAATATATTCCTTTTCTTTATCTCCAAAATATCTTGTTTCACCGTTTAGTCCTAGCGTTTGGTATCGTCGTGTGTGTGTATCGACTCAACAAGACATCATGAATGCACTCAAATAACCAAAAAGTAACTCAATGCAACACAATGAGACGTCTAAGCGATAAGCTCCATAGTCCAATAAGTTTCGGAATAAATAGTAGACCTTATCGAATTCGTCAACTCGATAAACTCAATCATTTATTCGTGTCGCTTATTATTCCACAAACCAGTCGCATCCTAATGATTCATAAGGATAATTCACCCATTAATAACGCTATCCTACGTGCATAACGGGCTCTTATTAGATTCGTCAACCTAATAAGTCCGCTATCCGCGTGGATTGACGCTATTAATGTTAGGTCATCCGTAACCCATGCACAAGACGTAAATAGTATTAAATGCTCATAAATTGCACATTTCAATAAACGTGCACTCGAAACATTAAATACTCATTAATCAGAAAACCTTTCCATTCTTAGTCGTTAGTTTCCATTTAAAATAGCGAATAACAAGACGAGTCTTGTTATCGAAGGTTTTAGTATAGAAACCATTTATTATTTATGTTTCTTAGTCTTATTAACATGTTTATATATATATTACGTCCATTTCAATATAAGTTTAAAATCGTTATTTCGTTTCGAGTCCACAAGCACGAGTCATGACTTCTCGGCTTTTATACATTCTATAGTCCAATATATACTAAAGTCCATGTTACGGCGTTGTCGGGGTCAACTATGTCTAAAAAGTCAAAGTAACACCGACGTTGCTCAAAGTTGACAATTTATAATATAAGTCCAAGTAAATAATCACAATATCGCAAATCAATCTCCAATCAACCCATATCAATCTCGCCATCCAAAAACTACCAAATATACCAGTAATCAATGTCACGACCCTAATGGTCTTGACATGGTCCCTTAAGACTCGTGAACCAAACAAGCTTTAAAAGCTTTTCGGCTCCACGCCTCATCCAAACACCAACAACAACTACCAACAAGCTACCACAACAACCCGACCCGGACCCTTGGTCCTCATGGGTCATGTAAGCCACACCAACGCCCCATACGAGGCCCTGGTGGCTCGCTCCACCTAGTATCTCCATCCAAACACTCCCAAATGGCTTCTCCAATACCCAAACACAATCAAACAACCTCCAAACAACATCCAATCATCAAACCCATCAACTAATCTAGACCAAGAACATGAAACAATGATAAAATGAAAATACACAATAAAATGACACAACGCAGCGATACCATAACACTAGTTTACATGTTTAATTAGTTATAAATTCGTTTTAGACCCGTGTTCATCAAAACCCACCATGGTATGCCACATATACGAGCCAAATAAGGCTCGTGACGTGACACAACATGACTCAAATGAGTCACCACTATGTTCCTTTACCTTTTCCAAACCCGATCTACAAAGTTACCACAAAACCTTAAAGATTCGAATAGTTTTGCAAGATTTGAGGGTGTTAACGAAGGCTTCTAGGTGTCTGCCATATATGGATGGAAAGAGGAAAGAAAGATCTATCTAATGGTGGTGGAGGTGACATCCCACTCGCCGGAATGTGGCCGGATGTGGGCGGCGGTGGTGGTGGTTATATTAGGGTTAGGGTTTTCGTTTGGTGGAGAGAGAGAGAGTAGAGAGAGAAAGTGTAAGATGTGTGTGTTTTTAGTGAGAGAAAGTAAATGGGTGAATGAGGTGGGTTGGGGTATTATTTAGTGTTGGGGACCTCAAAAATAATTAAAATGGTGGGAGGGGGCGCCGGCCTAAGGCTTATTGGGGGGCCAAACCCATAATTTTTGTAAAACTAACTCGTTTACCCACTCCCGAGCTCGTATATTGTCCTACGAGTGTCCCACGACGTTCCTACGACTCTCTATCGCTTTTATTTACGTTTTTCCACGAGTTTTGATTATTTATTTGTCAAGTTTCGTGTTACGGTTTAAAAGTTACGTTATCTCTCGTTATAGGATTTTATTGTGCCGAATGACATAGTGCTTAACGAAAAATGCTAAAACTCATACGACGACTCATACGATAATAAAATAAATCATAAAAACCAATAAACGATATCAAAACAAGTCATGGTTAATCGAAATAGTTTTAAAAGCAATTACTTGGTTTAACTTAGCGTAATCGATTACCTAAAATAGGTTCCCTAATTTACAGCTTGTCACAAAGAACTTTTAAAACGTCTCATTTAGACTTCGTTTTCTATAACTTATACTTTGTGCTAAGTAACACACCAGTGGCACTAGTTTTTGCTGCAATAGTTTGGGGGTGTTACATGTTGCAAATTATGTCCCTTTGAATAATGAAATGACTAAAATACCTCGAAATGGAACAATAAATAACGAGATTTTTTAGCGTTCGTATGGCCTAGAGACATAATTTGTAGCAAAAAGTAAACAATAGTAGCATAATTTGCAAAAATAGAACAATAATGACATAGGGTGCAAAAGCAACAAACCACAAGGACAGTTTTTGCTGTTTACTTTAAATTTTTTATAAAAGTCTGCCGGTGTATACTTACCTAAAAAGACTAGTAGACTAAATTTGATCGCACGTCGGCCTAAAGATACATCTAATCAATCTATGAGCATCAGGTGGAGTGACACAAGGCAAAACTGAAAAAAGGGTGTCACGTCATGCCATTTCAACATTTTCTTTTTCACTTCACTTATCACTCACACCCCAAAAACCTTCCTCTCTAGTCACTCAAGCAAAAACCCACTTTTGAGACCACCATATTGTTTTCTTTTTCGATTAAAACCAACTAATTTTTCATTTATTAAAATAAAAATACAAATTACATAAAATACATTAAATGCGAAAAAAAAGTATATATATTAACTTGGATTAACTTTGCAATCTTTTAGTATTTAACCAACTACGCAACTTTCTATAATTTAGGGAAAAAGCGAAAAGCAACATTTTCGGTTTAAAATGAAAAAAAAAAAAAATAATAATAATAACAATAATAAATAAAAAATAAAATTACGTGTATCATCTTCTTCGTTGCCCACACCACATACACATTTTCAAAGTATTTAACCGAAAGAAATAAAAAAAAAGGAAAAATGTTTTGGCGCCAAGCGGAGAGTACTTGCACGATGATGGCGTGCGGTATGGTGGCGTCGTGCCACGTAGGTTTGACGCTAGTGTTGCGTGATGCATCCGGTGCTCTAATGATATCATTTAACATGAAAGATATGTATTTTATTTTTATTTATTTTTAATATTTACATCTGATTTTGTAACGAGTTCTTCATTTTATTTTTAGACGCAACCTAATTTGTCTTAAGGAAAACGAAAGTGAAAGGAATGGGAATTATAAATGGTACGACAAAATTTCTCAATCTGACCGGATGGCTATACGGCTTGACCTGCAACATTCAAACATTACAATAGTTGTTCGATCTTATGTGAACATCATATCGGAGATAAGCAACGACTGACTTGTCTCTTAGCAATGATTACGATGGATATTCATGCGATTTCCGGACATTTAACTTCCACACCGACCACACGTTACATAACTAGATGTATACACGAAAACAAACTTTTTACTTATTCAAAGTAAACCATGGAGTGCCTTCAGAATCTTCTACATATGATTAAATTGTAATGTGTAGTAAGAAAATTAGTTTTGGTACATTCACTAACTTTTACAATAATTTTATAACCTTATATAAAATTAACTTGCAAATTGGGATGTAGCGTGGGACATGTAAAACCAAGCGAATAAGGATCACATATGAGAGAAACTTTGATTGATTTGTGAAGCATAATTCTAGAAGCTTGAAAGAAAGAAATCGATGTATGATAGTTGCAAGACAGAAGAAAATAAATAACGAAAATGAGATGTGGAGTAGTGGGATAAGTTAAAGCGTAAAAAGAGGGATGTGGGTAATAACTTTATCATTCCTTCTAATTTTGTGGGTAATAGAGTATTACCTTAAACTAAGTAATAAAGCAGTAATAAAGCATCGCATTATAGGATACCAACAACTATTTTTTAGGAAGAATTACATATATCCCCATTTAAACATCACAAATTACATATTTTCCCAACCAAACTTTTTTATTACAAATAAACCCATTGTCACATAGTTTTGTATTAAGACAGTTATGCCCTTTTAGTAACCTTTAATTTGGGTGCCAAACCATGTTAATTTTCCGTCATCCTCTTTTAAATCATCGTCATTAGAGATGGCAAAAAAATTGTACCCGATGGGAACCCGATCCCAAACCCGATTTGATTGGGAATCCCGAGTTGACGGGGATAGGATGGGAATCCCAAAATATGAAACCGGGGATGGGGGGGGATGGGTATAACATAAATCCCCGAACCCGACCCCGACTCCGATCTTTCTAGTGTATAAGTATTTAGAATTTATATGTTATATCCATACTCGATTAACTTGTATATGTATATGTATATGTGTTTATGAGTATCGACATGTATATTTATATGCATATGTGATATCTATAAAATCAAGTACCTTTAGAATTAGAAGCATAAGCACCAACTACATATTACTTGTTCGTTTGTGTCCGAACAGACACATGTGATACATATTGTTTTATATTATATGTGATGTTACAATGTTGAGGATGCTTACGATTAAATTGAAATTGTAATGAATCTAACTATATACGATGTCACGCGTTTTTGAAATACTTTATGAGTTAAAATTCTTTATATTTTCGATGAGTTGGTGGAGACTTCATGTTAGTTCATAAGGATTGAAAATCCCCGAATCCTCACGGGGATCCCCGATCCCCATTGGGGACGGGGATGGGAATGTAAAGCAATTCCCCGATGGGGATGGAGACGGGGATGGGATGGAGTGAAAGCGGGATGGGGATGGTAAATACAATCCCGACATTCCCGCCCGTTGCCATCCCTAGTCGTCATCCTCTTTTTAATTAAGAACTAAGCGAATAATTTATGACAAAATTGATTGTACCATAAGCTAACCAATCTACTCGTTTGTTTATTCTAAAAGTCGCATGGGACTTTTATTGTCAAAATAAAAATGCATAAAAGTGAGTTAATGACAGTGTGTCGTTCATATCCTCATCGAGTATGAAATGGTGATTTTATAATTAGTTAAATCATGTGGTTAAAATATTTGAAGATGGATATTTGGTTGCAAAAGATGGACAACCACATATATTTCTTTCGTTATTTGGCCAACTGTAGGTACAATTTTGAATGCCATTTTCATTTTATAAATGTGTTGTTCTCTAAGTCAAATCTATTTGTTAAACATCTTTGCGTGTTGTTAACCGAATTTTGTTTGGAGATACATAATGAAAGGGTAGAGTGGTCACATTACAAATTGTTTGTAATGAAAAAGATAAAATGGGTAAATATGATAATTAAATATATAAGAGTGGGTATATATGTTATTTTAAAATTTGGTTGGGGAAATATGTAATTAGTAAAGTTTAAATGAGGATATATGTAATTGCCCTTATTTTTTATTATCTTTACCATTCATTATCTCTTATAACCTCCAACCAAACACTCTCTTATTTATTTATTGCTATTTTAGTCAATAGGCGTCACTAAAAAAAACTAGTTTAATCTACACATTTTTCACACTTTTAAGAAGTGTGTAAATTTTTATTAGTTTATTAATCTATACTCCTTTGTAAAGGATTTAGGACATCATAAATAAAAAAGTCTTAAAAAGTTTAAGACAAAAAACATTTCTATTAAAAGTAAGTTACTTTGCCAAGCATAAATTTTTTAGCATACATATAATTATAAGTTACATTTAAAAATTTAAGTGTCTTTATATCTATATTTAAAATTTTAAGTGTCTTTATATCTATAGTTGTAACAGCCATACAATACTGTAATAACCCATTTAAACCATTACAATATTGTAACAACACATTAAAACCATTATTGTAACAACCCAAACCCACTTGATATAAAAGATTCAAAAAAACATACATTCGAACCCGACACAACAATCTCACAAAAACATTTGTTCATTACAAAAAATAGATACAGCAGACCACATGTTGTATTACTGCAGATTCTTTCTAATGTTAATAATGTGTAAAATTTGGTTACATTAATAAGTATAAGAAATTTGTAAAATAATTGATTTTTCATACTTATATTAAAAAAAAATCACACTTTAAAGTGTGTAGAAAATCTAAGTTTATTCGCACTTAAAAGTGTGAAAATTAATTGTAACACTCAATATTTTATACATTTGAGAAAGTGTAAAAATTTTGGGTGTTACAAATGACTTTCACATCTATAAGTGTGATTATTTCTTAGATTTTTTCACACTTAAAAGTGTGAATTCTTGTTATGTATAGTTATAAATGTGAAAAATCTATTGTTTTACAATTTTTTTTTAATGTAACTAATTTTTAAACATTATTAAGTGTTAATAAACTAATAAATTTTACATACATTCTAAAAAGTGTGAAAAAAAAAATGTGTAAATTATACTATTTTTTCTATTGGGTACATCAAGTCCTTACAATTAAGCGTACATCCAGGTAAGGCTAATCCGGAAAGTAATTGGATGGTATAATTTCAGATTATATCGGACATGTCAATGAAATCAAGTTACACAATCATGACTTGGGGGACCACGTGGGAATCTGTGAAGAAAAAATGACACCCGTAATCAATTACGCGTACATCAAAAGTCCACACACATAATTGGTCTCCCGAAACAAGCTACTCACCGGCCACTAATTCAAAAAAATAGTTATAATCTTCTAAAAAAATTGTTTTAGCTGGATTATTGACGAAAAAGAAGACATACTCGGTAAGAAAAACATATTTGGAGTTTAACCACATCGCCGGGTAATAAAAGGTCATGTTAGGGTGGAGGTTTAATGGTATTTAATTTAAAACTCTTTATATTAGGGTAGAGTTTTATAAAAAGATGATGCCTAAAAACTTGTAAATTATAGTGAGGGTTTATTTTAAGGGTTTGGTCGTAAAATAGCAACAAACCCTTTTATCAATTTCCGCCTTGACACGTGAACTATATAAAGTATCATTAATTAAATGCAACAAACTTTCATAAATTGTTTGATCGCGTATTTTGATGTGTTGTCACATTAAAAATAGTGACATGTATCGTATGACAACATAACAAAACGTGCATATCGTAATCTTTATGTAAGTTTGTTGCATTTAATGATACTTTTATAATTAATGTACCACGACGAAATTTTGAAAAAGTTTGTTGCAATTTTGCGAACAAATCCTTCATTTTATGCTAGTGTGGCATTAAAGGCATATAAATTAAACCTTTTCATAACTTAATATATCCGAATTATGTCAAATGTTTATAAAATCTTAAAAAGTTTAGCTATAATAGAGATATATTTATAAAATAAAACAATTCATATAAAATCTTAAAAAGTTTATCATGCCCTTGTACATAAAGGTACATTAAACATGCTTTGTTATGCGGTTTGCACTTTCTCTCTACTTATGTTAGTTCTTCCGTTTTAAAATATAAGTCTACTTTTTATTTTTTAAAGTATTTTTTCTTTTTTTTTACTTTGACTTTAATTATTTTTTTTCGTGTTATATAATACTCGATGATACAATAAAATGCACTTAAAACATAAGTTCATTTATATATTTCAGTTAAGTATTATATAACACTAAAAAATAATTAAAATCACATTAATATAAAAGACTTTAAAAAAGTCAAAATGACTTATTATTCTAGACGGAGAAAGTATAATTTTTTGTCCACGAGGATTGATCATTCAAATAGGTGGTGCTATATAAGTGCATTAAGAGTGCGTTTGGTATCCCACTATGACAATAAGACTATTACTATGAAAGTGATTAAAGGTGTTTGTTTTGTAGGCCGTCCAGTAATGAAATGAGTATATCATAGTCATAGATTCATTACACACCAATTTGGAGTCTATGATATTCATTCCCGCATTCCCCTCTTTTTCTCACTACAAAATTCAAATATTTATACATTTTTTCATTTCATATTTATCAATAAAAAATAAACAATTGTAATAATACATTTTTTCATATAAATTATCATTCTATCTCATACTAAATCCGATATTTATTGTGATTCTTAGCAACAAACCAAACGGCCCCTAAATCTAAGTTAACGGAAATATAAGTGCATTCAAATAGGTGGTGCTAGTATCGAGATATAATTCTCCGACCACGACGAGTGTTCATTGACGTTGTATTTTTTCCAATTTAAACGTTAAAAACCCGTCAATCTGATATTCCCATTAATTAATTACTAACATATAGAAAATTAAAGAAAAAAGTCTCCTATTTGACTGCATGCATGCATATATAAGACCATAAGAGGCTGATACTATTTTGATAAATCTAGCTAAACTCACCTTAATTAACTTACAACATGAAACGCCTTTCGGGTTCATCTTCTCTCCAGCCAGCCGCCGCCATGGAAAAACAACGTCGGGATCAGATGAAGCATCTCTACTCCAAACTTGCCTCCCTCCCCCGTCTTCAGTCTTACGTATGTACATTGTTTTTATCTATTATTCTTCAAGAGTTTCGTTATAACAATTTAATATGCACGTTATTTCATCTGAATAACATTTCGTGTTTTAGAAAATATAATATGCCCCTGACCTAAAATGTACTAATCATTTGTGGCATCTAATTAATGACATGTGATCTCATTACTATATATATTAAAAGAGATTGAAAACGACGTCACTTCACTTATGAATGGTCGGTGGTGATTTTAGCCCAACAGTCCTAGAGCCCAACACGAAAGCACGGTTTAGTAGCAGCCCATATTCTTTTATGTATACCTCAAAAATTGTCGAATACTCTCGAATCTGGATAAGTAACACGTAGCTTCCAACTTTTTCCAGAAATCTATCACCGTCTTCAGTGCACCCACCCCTCTCTCGCTTAGTGTTATTAAAAACTTTACTAATCTGAAGCTGTTAACCCTGTGTTTGTTGATATGTCAAGCTTCCACACACACACACACATTTTAATATTAGGGTTTCCTTTTAATTTGGGGGTTTTGTTGATGTGTTTTTTATATGCTTTATTTTTAGGGTTTCTCTTATTTGTAGGTAAAATACGAAAATGATAAATTGTTTTTGTTTGTGTATACACACTTTTGCAGGAACCTGAGTCAAATGATAATAAAGCTAAAAAGTGGTCATGTGGTAATAATTTGATTTGCGGTAAGAGGCTACGAGGGGTGCGATAATTGCAGGTATGTGGTTCAATTTTTTGGGTTTCTATAATTTTGGAACAATATTTTAATTTTGATTATACTTCATTTTTTTTCAGGAAAGCCAATTTGTACTCATACTACTTTGTACTAATTAATTTGTAGTATGTTTCTATCACCTAGATTACCGGCACTCATGTTGTCCGTGAAAGTAGTAGTCGCTTACTGCTTCGTGGTAAGTTACTCAAGTACGATAACTGCCTTTCCTATATCGTGTTAAATCCAGCCACTTTTTTATGACATTGCCGCTTACCTCATAGGTCCCCCTCGGAGTACATCATGTTACAAACTGAAGGTGACATTTAGCTTACGAGACTTACAAGTTTAATTAGTAGTAGGGGTCAACGCGTGGATCTTGGTCACTTGCCATAGCCATTCCTGTACGGAGACAGGTTGGACACATAACCTGGAGTGTTAAGTTCAAACATATAAAAGTTCATTGTCTTGCTGAGCCTGGTGAAAAACTTTTTGTTTTTACTACTGTTATATAATTTTTTGTTTTACGATGTTACTAAAAAATGTATACAATGGCATTATGTACAGATATGTTGACGGACTACGCCTGGTTTGCTTACTTGGCATGTTTTCATTTTACTACATGTGGAGCAAACAGATGGCGATGCTCTAGAAATCACAGGTGCAGATATCAAAATAAAGCTACATCAGGGAAAGAAGCAAGTTTAATGACGGCCTTCAAGGTTATATGATAATGGCGAGCGGGATGGTGACTAATGTTGAAGACTGAGCTAACCTCCTTAACTAAGAAATATAAACCAGGTACGCCCGCATCTGCCATTATTAATAAATGAAAGTGTGTTTAACCCATATAACCTGGAATTGATCCACATCTGTTAGTATTAGTTTTGGGGGTTTGGTGAAAAAACCAAGATTCTCTGTGTGTTGGTTGGGTTTCAAATGATTAAATTTAACAATTGTGTCAACTAAAATATTATAAAAGTTGGTTTTGCCTTCTTTTTTGTTAATGTTATAGATGTTATAAAAGTTGAATTTTCACGTGATCGCGGGTACACGATAATAGTTGTTACACCTTTTAATGGGTCCAATGGGTAATATTATAAATTTCATTGCTTAAAGTCAATAGCTTGAGCAGATCAAACGGGTCAAAACTTGGCTAAAATGTTTTGGATGCATATATCTTTGCAACAAGTTCACAAATTACTTATAAATGGACAAAAAAATTTCGTTGGTCAACCAACCTGACATGGCAACAGTAAAAGAAAGCGCACATTTGACAGTTGCCCTATTTGACCCATTATCCAACTCGCCCTTTCATTACTTAAGAATTGTTCGTGTCTTCATTATCTTAATGTCACTCGGATATGGTGCCGGTTTTTTGTGAAGTAGATAAGGATACAATCTTTTAGATTTTGACCAAACATGACATTACTTTTAATCTTTATTTTAGATTTGATAAAGTTATATATTGTTTCATTTTCAGTTATGTGCTTGGAGGGAGGTGGATATACTCACAACACAAGCATGGTTAGATCAAAACAAACATCTTGAGGAGAAGGTTTAGTTCTTCTTTTCTATAATTATGATTCTTTATAATATTGTTGTTTTAGACACCAACTAACTTCTGGTATGTTTTTCTTCGATTTCTTGATTGTAGGTTGCAAAAATGAGCTTACAAAGAGCAATTTCATCTGAATCGTTTTTCCTTTGGGTTCCTGGGAAAACTTTTGGAAAAACTGGGAAAAATATTGTTGTTTTAGACACCAACAGGTGTATTTGTGGTTGCCAAAAAAGGTCCGCAAAGTTTAAATGTGGAGATATCTAAATTGAGAAATGCATGATTTATAGGCAAAACTGAATAACGCATAATTTCCTTTGTAATCGTAGTGCTTTAAACAGAAGTGAGATTGTTTACAGGTTGGCGACGCAACATACTCACTTTACAGCCACTGTCGGTGTCTTTTCTTTTTCCGGAGCCTGATTCATCTCACTTTCATTGTTACATTTGCCTATTTTCCTATTGAGATTGTGTAATAGTCTAGAACATCCGCATATTGGCAGGGTAACCTTTTTAGGTTGCAGCCATGGCGGTGCGACGGCATGCGTAAAGGCTGTTTTAATGGCATAAAAGGGCAATGATGATAGTTAACGGGCTATTACGATTGAATGTAACCTGGCGGGGCAATGACCGGACGGCATGGTATAAACGGTTACTATGCAACCGAGTCTATTTGCAGCCAAGGTGAACTTCAGATGTTTCTATTACCCGTTCCACATTTACTAATCTGAGCCTGATGTTGCTGCACTCAATCTTAAGTGTGAACTTTAGATCTGAGTCTGTTTGCAGAGGTAACTTACAATGCTTTTACATTCGTCTTTTTACGTTTACATTCACAGTGCACTTAATTGTTGGTAACTTGATTCATTGGGAATGTTTCATTTATTTGTAAAAAAAATTGAACATTTGTTACATGTTTATATTACCGACCAATTATACTGTCTTTGAAAAAAGTTTATCTAATAATATTGCATATTGCATATATAGTAGGCGTGACTTCGTGTAAGAAACATTGAAAAATGTATGTTTTTTGTAGGAATAAGTGAATAACCAAGTAAAGCAGGTACGTGGAAGAGACGAACTCTTCTAAGGTTCTGTCGGCAAGAAAAATGAATATATGATAAAGTTTAATCCAGCGTTTCGGCTTTTCAGACATTTCTAAGGTTCTGCCCACTTGATGAATTGTAACACATTGAACACCAAAGTCTGTTTATTTGTTGAGCACTGATCTGCTTCTACTACTAACCTACTTATTAGGCAACAATTTACTAAATTGTGGAATGCCTTTTAAGATGTTAATTACAGTTAAATTAATAGTAGATTTTTATTTTTATTTTGCAGCATTCATGGAACTTGACTGCTCCTGCTGCTGGATCTTAATACTCTATGAGGGTGAACCGGATACAAATACTTTTAGTGAACTGAATTACAAACCTTAGATATCTCAAATTTTGGTTCTCACTTCTCAGAGGTTAGATATACGTGATGCACGATGATTTTAGTAAATTCAATGTTCACAGTCTGTTAGTATATGATATATCTATAGTTTATATTTCAGCCCACTCTCCTTTTCATGTTTAAAGATTGATGTAGTGGGAGTAAAAATATTCCTGTTGCTACTGATGTGTATAATAGGCATACCCAACATGTTATTTGACGTAATATGTTTATCCTTTTCTTATGATTTAGAATTATCACTGATGTATTACAAGTTGTTATTTGTGTCACCAAAAGCTTTATATTTTCTCTTTTTTTAGGTACGGTGGCCCTGTTGAAAAAAGTACTTGCTGTTTCGCGTCAATGCACGAGGTGTAAACTGTAGTTGGTAGTTTGCCTAGCCATAATGGTCGCCAAAAGGCAGTAGCAGCAGGTAAGGCATGTTGCAGGTTCAATAACTCTTGAATTGATGTACATTGAATATGTAATTCTGTTATTCCTATTAATCAGTCTAACGATCCATTTGTCAGAGTTTAATTCTCTTTCGCAACTACATATTACCCGATTCGATTTGTTAATATTGCCTCTGAATTTTGACTCACAACAACAACAACAACAAACCCAATCCCGCCTGGCCAGGGTATGGGGGAGGTAAAATGTAGACAGATCCTACCCCTACTCCCGGGTAAACCCGAGGGTAGAGAGCCTCTGAATTTTGACTGATGGGAATAAATCGATCATCCACCATGAAACTTAGCTATATAAGGGCTATTATCTGTGTTATCGTAGGGACCTATGACTGAAAAATGTATCGAGCCGCTTCTTGACCAGAAGGTATGCTCCTTATTCATCCTTCGAATTGATTTTATTGGTATAATATCTTTTTCATTCTCTTGGGTTGTAAAGAAAAAGCCTACTGCTTTGATTCAGGTAGATGGTCTAGCAACAATGTGAGGGGAGGAAGGAAGATGGGCTGTTAAGCAATTTGTGAATCAGGTTGGCATAATTTTAAATTTTATTCCATATATCATTAAGATCGCTCATAATTGCAGCTATAGATAAAGTAGCATACATTATGTTATAGGTGATAACATATGAAAATCAACGGTTCATATAGCATAGTTAAAGTAATATACCATAATGTTTGGAGAACTTATGCTAATTTCCTTTTTGCAGGGCGCAGAAAACACTTACTCAAATAGAACTCTATGTCAGGTATGCATCACCCCCTCTGCTATTATACACTCTATTTGTGTTTCTATGTTGTTTTTTTTGTGATTTTCTAGGCGACATTTATCATCTCCTATTAAGTATTGCAGTTATGGCTACATTAAGTCGGATTGTAACAATTGTAAAGTAAGATTGCCCCTTCTTTTAATTAATTGTCATTTGCCTAACCCTCAGATGGCTAAGAACTTATCTTCTATAGTATTTTTTTTATCATGTTTCGGTTTGTATAAAACCATACACAAACACCCCTTGATGGCACTTTGTCGGATTTCTACTAACAGATATCTGGATTAGCTTAAAGCCAACGTAAGATCATGCATCGACTGATTCAAGAATGTAAAACTAAGCAAACCACTGAATCATCATGTTTGCTATTTCTAATCATAACCAGAACATCATTTCCAAAATAGATAGCGCCTGTTACAATTCTCTTTCTACTGTTCGTGACTCCCACTCTTTTAACTTTTCATGAAATATGTAGCTCTTGAAAGATGATAGCCAAACAGGGATTTGCAATACAATTTGATTAGTGGATATTTGAATAAGCAAGTTGAGAAGAAATACTGGAAGCAGCCACAAAAAGAAGATATTGGTAAGGAATTGAAGTATGGGACATTGGACATCTCACAGTTATCGCCTGTCACACCGCCAACACCTGTTACTAACGGTAAAGTTGGTGCAAGAATGCATTGTAGTTCAACTTTAGTACAGCGTAGTCGACATTTTTCATATGAACTGACACAATTTCTTTATGTATTTCTAATGTTTATATATGTATAATACAACGTAATAGACGTTTGTTCCAGGTCGTGTGTTAAAGTTAGATTAAGTTTAAATACATTGTTACTCTTATTGCCTACTATTCTGGTCCACTTTTTAATTAAAGATGCAAATTGCGTATATATTTTTGCACGCATAAAATCGTTTCTTATACGCGATCAAAACTTATAAGGAGGATATATATGAAATTATTCACCTGTAGAGGGATATGTATGAAATTCCCTCAAATAATAATACCATGCAATTGTCAACGACGTGAAAAAAATCACGCCAGGCCATGAACGCTACCGTCGTCGCATTCTCGTTAAGATAAATAAAATGCACACAGTTAGGTAATGTACTTGTTGCGCATAGTATGTGTTACGTACACCCCGATAAACTACTTAAATCATATGTGAGTATAGTTACTTAAATGAGTATATATAGTACTTGTTGGTAATGGCATAAAAACTACTTAAGTGAGTATAGTTACTTAAATCATATGTGTTAAAGTTTATGTTGGATATGTATAATACAGGAAAGAATTCCATTGCTTGGTTTATTGGAAAAGGCTACTGATTCGATAAAACAATGGAAAGAAACAGTGGATCGATTGACAGCTAGGAAAGAAGAGCTAGAAAACGAGCTTACAGGTGCAATGAGCAAGGAAAGCAACTTATTACATGTCGTTCAAGTGAGTGAAATGGATTCAAACCTCGAGGTGAACTTAATCATTCAGGCAAGTAACAAGAAAATCGAGCTTTGTCAAGTTCTAAGTATTATAGAGCAAGGTGGTGCTGAGATTATAAATTATAGTTTCTCATGCATGGGACAAAACACACATTACACCATTCATGCTCAGGTATTCCAAAGTCCAAACCCTAAGAATGTTTCGTTAAGTTGTTCACCAAAATTAACACATGAAAGGCCTGCTTAACTAATTAAACTAATTATAAACTGTCGACGCGTGCAGGCACTCTATTCACGGTTTGGAATTGATAGTTCATTGATAGAATACAATCTAAAGCAACTTGTCTCTTAAAAACCAAACTTTCGGATAAAACCAAATGTTTAATCAACTATGTATCAGGGATCTATCCCATCTCCATGGCCATGTACGTCCATTTAACCATGGTGTTATTTACCCCAACCGCTACATGTTGGTCTTGGCATCTTGGATATGACACTGGGGGACGAAACCAACGGGTCGGTTTCCCTCTAAATTAAAGATATTGAAGGCTTTCCCGTTTCATTTGATGTATAATGGTATAAATTTGCATTAATCAACAATCACTCGTTTTTATGGATTCAGAAGTATTTTGAAGTGGTTCTTTTGTATTTATCTTTTGAAAATTGTATTTTATTTTATTACTGTAATTCATAAACTTATATCTTGTGTAATGTCAAACTTTCAGCATTCATTAAAGCTTAAATTTATATATTCAATATAATTACTAGTAATTTGTAACTTGTGTGATATTATACGATTAGTTTTGTAACTTAAATCCGTAACATGTTTTTTATGTTAGTAGTAAGATCATATCGAGATGCATTTTAATGATCGAATAATGAAGATAGAAACTGCGCGCTAAAGATGATCAATTAAGTACTCAAGGGTTGAGTTTAGTACTTAAAATAAGACTTTGGTGCCCTAATTGGCTAATTGTAGTACTTAAAATAAGACTTTGGTGCCCTAATTGGCTAATTGAATTAATTTTTCATATAGGTGTAAAGCATGTAGGTTTCTAAAACGTTGGACGAGGAATTGAAAAGCTGGATGATTAATGTTACCTTTTTAATAATTGACATCCAACACACTTTGCATTGCAAGACTGATCGAACTCAATCATTCAGTTTGAATAGCACGTTATCTTGATCTTAATATGGAGTCCAATCCGAGATTTGTTGATGTCAGGCATAAAATGGCTTGAGTGAAATCTTATAATGATCGATCGAGTAAACGTTAACTTAGTAAGTTTTTTACATGAAAACTACGGTAATTTAAAAAAGAAATCAAGATTGATTATATACACGGGGTTTTAATGACAGTTATCAAAAAGTATTAAGGGGCTGTTAAATAAAAGAAATTATTTAATACTGAATTAGTTAGCGCCCTGAATGATATAGAATTATGTATGAACTTAGTTTTGAATGAAAATTGAGCGTTTGATAAGAATTTTTAATAACGATCTGAATGACAGAAAATTACCATTCTAACCTTGTGTCCGATTTCGAGTTGACTAAATCATTCACTATTACAACGATAAAACTTATAAAATATCTAAAATTGGCATCCATAGAGATTCAAGTGGTGAAATGCAATCGTTATTCTTTTTCTTTCATTTTTTAGTAATTAATCAAGCATAAGCCTCATAATTCAAATTTCACAAAAGAATTATATAACTACAAAATGTGAATAAAGCAACGAGTCCAAAAGTATGTACTTGATATGGGGTTCTACGTGACCATGATTCAAAATACAAAAATAATCATTATGAAAGGGTAAGCAAAAAATGCCAATAAAAAGTTGGGTCATTTGTCTGACGTCTCTTAGAGACTGCGTGGGGCCCTCAAGTCTTTTGTCTCTTCCTCCTTCACACGTGGTCTGTGCTGTGGGTCCCCAACATGCAATTTTTATTTTATTTTAATTTTTTTTTAATTTAATTGTGTAGTGTTTAGGTATATGTATAGTGTATTTATTTGTGTAGTGTTTTTATATGTATAGTGTTTTTAATTGTGTAGTGTTTTTATATGGTATTTATTTTACGTTACTTTTTATAAAATTTTTTTTATAAATTTTTTTATAAACGTTTTATAAACTTTTTTATAAACTTTTTTTATAAAAATTTTTTATAAACTTTTTATAAACTTTTTTTATAAACTTTTTTTTATAAACTTTTTTAATAAACTTTTTTTATGAACTTTTTATAAACTTTTATTATAAACTATTTTTATAAACTTTTTTAATAAACTTTTTTTATAAACTTTTTTTATAAAATATTTATAAATAAAGTTTATAAAATATTTATAAAAAGTTTATAAAAATTTATAAAAAATTTTATAAAAAGTAACGTAAAATAAATACTATATAAAACATACACAATTAAAAACACTATACATATAAAACACTACACAAATAAATACACTATACATATACCTAAACACTACACAATTAAATTAAAAAAAAAAAAATTGCATGTGGGGACCCACCACACTACCACGTGGTGAAGGAGACAAAGAGACAAAAGATTGGGAGGCCCCTTTGCTGCAGTAGACCTGGTAAATAAAATTATAGGCACCGTATGAATAACCCCACCCAAAAAGTTACTTGTTTTTATGTGAGAAAAGAAAAACAAAACTCATGAATGTTGTAGACTTATATACTCCGTACTAAATACCGGAATGAATGTATCACTTTGAAAATAAAAACAAAGTTTAATTATTAAACAATGAAAGTTTAAAATAATATTGAAAAGGACATTTGACATAAAGAAACAACCTTGAAACTATAAAAGGGGCAATCAAGGAAACATTTATGTGCTGAATGATTGAGTAGGTCCATCAACCCAAAATGGTTAAGGGTGGTGGCAATGGTTTCGGCATTGCAGCGGTTTGGGTGCATGCCGAGCGGCAACATCGCCGCCACCTATGCGGCATGAACACGACAAGCTCAAGCTCGGCATGTATTGCCGATGAATCATGAGAACTTGTGGAAGAAAACTAGTCGTTGAACGGCTTAAAAACTAGTCGTTAGTATTAAAAAGGAGGACATGTTGATAAAAGAGTGATGACTGAAAAATATGTTAAAATAGGTGAATGGACCATCTCTTTCTTTTTCACTGAATCTGGTTCTGATGCAACCATTTTGGATATTTTTTACACACAGTACAATGGTGCTTGTGTGTGTGTTTTTTTTTAACTAATGATATGATTTGTTTGTGACTCATAAGACTTTTAAGTGGGAAGACCAAGACCTATGGTACATATGTATGAATATAAAAAATAAAATTAGGTGAGTGAGAGATTATAGTTTTGGCTAAAAAGTATGGTGAGCGTGAGAGTCGTGAATGAGGTGGAATGATATTATTGGTGGGTGGTGAGGCATGGGTGAGACATGGGATCATGACTGCCACCACCCTAAGCTAAACAAATCGGTCAGAGGTCAAATTTGTTTTTACCAAACACCCTATGCATTGACCGATTAGGGTTTTTCTCTTAATTGATCCACTAAGAAGCTATCAAACACCCCAAAGGATATCAAAGATTGCAATTGTCCAACTTCGATTAAAATCTCTTTTAACTGCCAAAATTAAACATTAATAATTATCAAAACTTGGACTTCTACTATTTATTTTATTTTATTATTTTTTTACGGCTTGTTCGTTGTTAGTGGTTCAGGTAGCATTGACATCTAATTGGGCAATATACTAACCTTAAATTCCGCATTTATTTCCTCCTATTCCGCCTAAAGGGGTAAAAGTCTCGAGCGAGACTCGAACTTGAGACATCCCCTAGCCAAACCTCCCTTCCCCAAGCCCCCAAGGAATCTTGGTGGCCAACTGATTTTAACGAATAAAAAATTCTTTCACGCCTATAGGCAAAATTAAATATCATGATCTGAGTTGAGATCAATATAGATCTAATATTCGCTATAAATCCAATGAGATAATCTTGGCTATCCATTTTTTTCATGTCAGTCGGATGCATTACTTCGTGAGCTGTTAGGTGACATGGAAAATCTTCGTATGTAGTAGTAGTTGATGTTGTTGTTCTTTATTCTTTGTTCTTTGCTTATTATTGTTGTTGTTGTTGTTGTTGTTGTTGTTGTTGTTGTTGTTGTTGTTGTTATTGTTGTTCTTGTTGTTGCTAATCAAAGTAGTAGTTGTTCTTGTAGTTGATGTTGTTGATGTTGTTGTTGCTCTTGTAGTATGTATCTGTCAAGTATTTTTATAAATCAAAACACATGCTGGATTTGTAAAGCTGACCATGTGCTGGATTTGTAAAGCTGCTCAAAATTCAAGTCTTCGTTTAACATGATACCTATACCATAGCACCTATACTTGGTCGTTTAACATGATACGTATACCAATGCACATATACTTGGTCGTTTAACATGATACGTATACCAATGCACCTATACTTGGTCGTTTAATATGATACGTATACCAATGCACCTATACTTGGTCGTTTAACATGATCATTATACCATAGCACCTATACTTGGTCGTTTAACATGATACGATACCAATGCACCTATACTTGGTCGTTTAACATGATAGGTATACCAATGCACCTATACTTGGTCGTTTAACATGATACGATACCATAGCACCTATACTTGGTCGTTTAACATGATCGTATACCATAGCACCTATACTTGGTCGTTTAACATGATATGTATACCAATGCACCTATACTTGGTCGCTTAACATGATACGATACCAATGCACCTATACTTGGTCGTTTAACATGATCGATACCATAGCACCTATACTTGGTCGTTTAACATGATCGTATACCAATGCATCTATACTTGGTCGTTTATACATGATATGTATACCAATGCATCTATACTTAGTCGTTTATACATGATCGTCATATATTTTTAGACTTTGCCGTATCGCCGTGTCCGCAAACCTAAGTTAAAAGTAATTAGATTAGTTTTATAATTTTAGGTTAAATTTAATTATATAATTTTATAATTTATTATTAGTTCTAATTATTTAAAATGATAGTTTTAATTTTATAATTAAACCTTTTCCCGGGACATGTCCCCAGGAAAGTTTTAGTATAAATTTTCATTTTCCTCCGCACTTTGCTTTATCCGCCATCATTTTCCCGGGGCGTGTCCCCTAAAAGTGTCACTAGAAGACAAAGCAAACTTTCACCGGGAGTTGTTCCCGCAAAGGTGAAAGGAAATATTAACCTCAATTATTTACAACTGGTCTCACTCGAAAAAAAAAAAAAAAAAAAAAAAAAAAAAAAAAAAGCGAAAAACACTGTCTTCCTCCTCTCAACTCACCACCGCAAAGCGAAGACAACCACTCCCACCCAAGATCTCTCACCACCACCTCCACCGGCTACTCTCACCACCACCTCCACCTGCTCTCACAACTACTCCCACCGGCGTTGTCTTCCCACACTCACTGCTTTGTGCACGATCGTTGTCTTCCCTCTCATTGTTTAATTCTTTCTCTTCCCTCTACTCTCACAACATCCGAGACCGAGACCGGTACAATTTTTTAAAATTTTGCTAATTTTTAATTTTGCTAGTTTTTTTATTTTCGTTATTTTTATTTTTGTTTTAATTGTTGTTATTTGTTAATTGTTATTTTTTGTTAATTGTTAATTGTTAATTGTTTAATTTTTAATTTATAAATTTTTTGTTTATTTTTTTTGGTACAGTAGCTGTGGTGTGACCAACCCGAGACCGAGACCGAGCCGAGACCACAACTGTGAGCCGAGACCAAAAGGTATGTTTATTATTTTTTTGTTTATTTTTTTTATAGCGGGGACATGTCACCGGCAAAAGTTTATAGCTCCCTATTTTTGAATGTATATGTATTTTTTTAGCTTCTTGTTAATATGAGTAGGGTATGCCAAATTTATAGTTATTGCTGTTTTGGAACTACATTGTGTTTGTGGGACTTGGGTTCGACCCGTTGCAGCTGTGGGACTGCAGTACATGAGGCAAAAAGCCTCTTTAGGGGGTTAAGTGAAACATTGGTTCATGTTTTAGTCAAATAGGAAAGAGTATAGCTAGGTCGGATAACTTTTTGAGTTCATTAACTATGTATAGAAGTCATGCCCAATTTGATCGTCCTTAAGATTGATGTATTTAGTTTTTGTGTTTTATTGTAAATAAATGGGGATTGATGGTAGAATTCCGCTTAAGCTTAAGAGGTGATTTCTTATAAAGTTATGAGAAAATGAATCTAAATCATATAGGGTCATCTTGAACAAGAAGTCCCATATTTATGTAATGCTAATGCTTCAATGTGTAATAAAGCTTAATATAATCCGGATAATTGACACCAAAAATAATGGGTTAAGATTATGACATGGTGTATAAGAGTTTGTACATAACTTGTCCACAGTCTCCAAGCTATGTCCTTTAATGTGTTGGTCAAAACTTGAAAATCGTTTTTGGAGGTCGAAGATTTTATTTGATTTCTTACAAAATTACCAACGAACTAGCTTACGTGATTACTGGCTAGTTTCGATCAGTCTTTAGTAGTACGTGCTTGAAAGGGTGCGTTTGATTTCTTATTTATTTATTATAATTATCTTGTTGATATATACTGTTAAATGTGTTTATTTGTTTGTTTATTTATTTATTTATTTAATTATTTATTTAATTATATATATGTTTCTTCACTAATTTCTATGTTCGTTTAATGGATGGCGGATGTTGTAGCTAGGTCTCACGGTGGCGACGGAGGTAATTCGCCACCTCTTGGTCCTCGAGGCGGATAGGCACCAATTGCCGTAAGAATTTCTCGAATTATTTTCACTAAACCGTATTTGATTACATGTTATTTTAAATTGATAAAATGTTATTTTATGTCATCATCACTTGAATTTGATTACTTGTAGGCTCTAAATCCAAAGTCTGCAGACCAAACGCCAAAATTGGGAAAGGCGGGAAGGTGGTGCGTGGTCCCACAAAGAACACGGACCGAAGGCGAAGAGGGCAATGGATGGTCGTCTTGTGTCGATCGAATTCGCCCAACTGGAGGGTTTGGACACACGTGGACCTCACTCTTCTTGGTTCTCCAACTATGTTGGGGAGGTGTTCTGGACTCGATTCCCATGTTTTGCGATTCATGGGCTAAGGTTCCCAAACGGCCAAGGCCCACATCCATGAGCATCTACACGTAAGTTTTTTTAACCTTTATTTAAATTTGTATATTTATTCAAACTTGTTTGTTTATTTAAATTTGTATAATTTTATTTATATTTTATTGCAAAGACTACTTTGATCTCGACACACACCTTTGTCGTCTGAATGGAGAGAAGATTGTTGATGATGTCGAGTATTATCTCCAAAAACGATATGACGACAACAAATATAGGTACAAAAAGATAACTTACTGGCGGGTGGGGGTTGGAGAAAATTGAGGAGATCAAAAGAAAGTCCGAGAGAACAAGATGCAAGAGGATTGGGATGCGTTGGTAAATTTCGGATCGACACTTTATAATAATAATAATAATTCATTTATATAATAGTTTTATAATTTAAAATACGCAGTTAAGCTTTGGACAAACTCCAAGCGAGAAGATCTCGAGGTGAATCGACAAAACCGAATGGCGAACACAAGTTCTAGCCTTCACGGATCTCGATCGTATCTCGCTATTCGCCATAACTTTGTAAGAAACTATTTAATCATTTTATTTATATATATATACATGGTGTTGAGTGTGTCGTTATTGATTTTATTTCTAAACAGTTGACCAATGAGGTGAGGCGGCGGCCGGAGAAGACTTGATAGAGCTTTCCGTCGGAACCATACGAGGCGATGTCTTTGAGTCCCGTTATCCGAGGCTAGATATGTAAGTATAATTTATTTTCAAAGTCACCCATTTTGATGATATATAATGCATCACGACTTATATATTACTTTTCTTGTTTCTCAGAACTAAACGAGCGAGATGTTGCGGATGCGGGAAGAGAGCACCTCGATGGCACTCGCATGACCGACCGTCGATTTTTCGTCTGCGTGATTGGTGGTAGCGGTATTGTCACACCCTCGCGGAGGCGAAACACGAGGTGTAACGGAGGAACATAAGCACAAGGTAATAGAACATACCAACGTTAAGATTTAAAGAAAGAGTACACCATTACAACACCAGTTTAGCTGACATCGGCAAATATATTACAAAGTTTAGTTCCCAAAATATTGCGTTCTATTACATAACGATTTGTATTGACAAGTGAAAACTTCATTATGCAAGACTTGGTAGAAAAAGCTTACTAACGATCACCTGAAATGCATGAGAGAAAAACGGGTCAACTATGAAAATAGTTGGTGAGTAAACATGTTTAGCAAAATAAGAAAACTCGTAAGATATATTCAAAGCTTTCGGTCAACGAAAATAGTCCACAAAGCAAAGGCATTCTAAATCCACTCGGTTCAAGTTCGCCCATACAAAACTTGCAACTTTGTATTCACAACCCATTGCACAAAATATAGCGTATGAAGTAGTCAAGTATAAGCGGTCATAATAGTTCACAATATAGAACCGCGAATATAATAATTCGAGGATGCTCTTGATGAAACCAAATTAAAGCGGGTGCCACTACCCAAAGTTATGTTGGTGCCTCTTCCCAAAGATATCTGGGTGCCTCTTCCCAAAGATATCTGGGTGCCTCTTCCCAAAGATATCTTGGGTGCCTCTTCCCAAAGATATAATCCGAACATAGGAGACTTTATAGTGATGCTCGAACATAGGAGACTTTATAGTGATGCTCGAACATAGGAGACTTTAGGTCAAGGTCATAACATGTACGGTTCAATAAGTTCAAGTAAGGCATTATTTCATAATTAAGTTCAAGGATTTGATTCAAGTTCATAAGTTCTAGTCAAAAGAGTTCACAAAAGTAGGAATCAATTTAGTTCAAGTATGGTTCATGCATTTCGCCCCAAAATATATTAAAATGGTAAAAAGGGGATGTGATTACTCACTTGATGAATAGATGCGAAGACAAAAGTGGTTACACCGAAATGTAGCGTGAATATCGAAACTGACCTATTATGAATGATATGATATGCAATAAGTCATGATGTAATGTTATGCACGCAAGTCGGATGATATTTATACCACTTATGTATTTTTGAAAACAATACTTCTCGTCGAAAATATAATCTTTTAACGTCTTGACCATTTTTAAATTACTTTACAAGTATTTACGTCAAAATGTCATTCTACAATAGTTTCGTAATGATTTATTGTGAAATTTTAACTTTTCGTCGTAAAATAATGTCGTTGGAAATTTCATGAAAGTGACAAAAATGGCCTCGAAAAGCTAGTCGTAAAATGGTGTACGTCGAACGTTAGGAAACGAACTCAACGGTTTTGGAAAGTTTGTATCAAAATCTAGAAGTTTCAGTACATGAGTTTTTGTCATAGAGGTCTCGAACATAAAGATAATAGAGGTTAAATATGGTGATTTTGTCCAAATGTGGTTTAAAAAGTGAGTTTCGGGAAAGTTTAAGCAACCGTAAATAATTTATTACAACTCCGCTATACAAACGGTTGGTCATTTTGGAAAATATGCTTGGTGATCTCACTTTTATTAGAAGACATCTCGTTACAAAAAGTTCTACGTCAACGTTAAAATAGCCTTCAATATGGTCACTTTGTTTATCCGTAACACTTGTCAAATAAAAATAAAATAGTTTTCTTAACTAATAAGTTACGGCAATTTTGTGAATAAGTGCATATTTTAGTCGTTACAAATCCGTTTTCTACGTATTATACGTCTTTAGCTTCGTATCAAAGTATACTAATATATTTTTAATAAGTCGAAATAATTTATAAAGCTTAAGACTCGTTTTTGACTCGTACAAAATAAAAACAGGTGTCTTTGAAATTTTCGGAAAATATATATTTCGTCGTCAAACTTGAAAAATTCATAACTTCTTCGTTATAACTCCGTTTTAATCCGTTCAAGCGCCACGGATTCGTTTTAAAGTATATTTTCTAAATATCTAGGCCAAAATTTCGTGTCTCTTGTCGGATTTTCCAGAAATACAAAATAAGATCAGACCACTTTTTATACTTGTCGAAAAGAGTTTTTCTCGTACTAAACCTATTCCAATCCCTTCAAAACAACTCCCAAAGCTATTCTAATCCTACCATACACCTTCTTAGGGTATCATGGGTTCCTAAACATCATCAAGACCAATATATAACAAGGGATAAATTATAGGATGACTTATATATAAAACTCTAAAAACAATGTAAAAATGGTATAAATACCCATAAGTCTTGCATGCTTGCTAAGAAAATGATGAAATACATATGAAATGATAAGGAAAGATGTAAATGAAAATGATATGCTTACTAGTTACTTTGATGAGGTGATAAGAACAAGGATTAACCTAAACACCCTAGGTTTTATTTCAAAACCTAAACAAGAGTGTATACTAGATTGTAATAATCTTGTCTAGAAAATTTTGTGATGCTTCCTCCTTTGATCCTTAGGTTGCCGGTTTTGAGAGAAAAGAGAAAGAAAACCTTGAATTATTGTGTCATTTTGAATTATTGTGTTGATTGTGTAAGTGGTTGAGTGTAATATATATAATTTGAAAGATCTTGCAATATCTTTAGGTGATTCACCCACCCTTTTAATAATACATGTATTTATTATTATTATTATTATTTATAATGTATGTAAGTGTAAGTAAAATGTAAAGTTATTTGAGGATAAGTAGTAACTTGTACATACATTTGAGCATTTAGGGTAGCGTTAGCTAAAAATAAATTTTAACGAGTTAAAGTAAAATATATTGAGGTCATAAAAATTATAAAAATACATTTCTTACAAGAATTGAGTGAAATAATAATTATCGTGTAGTTTTTAAGAAAAAAACGTCGTAATAATATAAATTTAACAATTTATATACCAAATAATTTTAAAACATTGGGTAAACTCATAATATTATTTTTATAAACTTAATGTAAGTATAAAAATATATCGGGATAATTTTTGGAAGTATCGGATCAATTGTTCAAAATAATAACTTACGCGATAGCGTTTATTTAATGTGAAAATTTCGCGTTTAATGTGAAATGAAAAATCATGCATGAACTAATATGATGAATATTTAATTTAAGAAATGACCGGAAATTGAGAATTGTGACATTCTTCCCATGTCAGCGGAATCACGTCCTCGTGATTCGATTAACGATACTATGGTCCGAACCTCGACAAGAGTTCTAAAAGTTCATGCTCGTACGAATAGTCTAAGTGATCACGTCAATGCTCATGCATAAGGGTTCCTCATCCAACTAACTACATGCCCGTGATTAGATTTGATGGGGTAAACTTACCCAATATCGAACGTAGCCCTCAAAAGACCTTTAGATAGTGACTTGAGTAAACTTGTTTCTTAGCTCAACTTTCGCAACTCATCAAACAAGAACTGTCACTAGATCAAGCTAGGAAACAAGTCTTTTGAAAGATTCGCTCGATATTGGATTTGCTTACACAAATCAAATCAAATCAACAAAATATAAAACAACTAAGTTCGATATCGATAGGTCTCAAATTAATCAATGTCGTGAACGTGGTAAGAATCGGAAGGAAGTTATGCACTCAAAATCATGTTGTACGAAATAAAGTGGTTGCTCAAAAGAATGTACCGTTACACGCGTGCGGGCTCCTCGGTACCCGGATAGAATGCTCGACCACGTGCGGGAGGAATTTCAATGTTCGATCTTGTGGGCCTTCTATTGCCAACGCCAGTTTGGACGATTATCTCCTTGATTGGGAGTTCTTTCGACTTTGGACGGTATTGCGAAGGTGATCTAGACTTCCACACTCGTAACATGCTTTTCTCATCCTTGATTTCCGCCTCTGTTTGAGCAATTTCGCGAAGTGGCCCGTCTGTCCACATTTGTCGCACCTTCGCAGCTCTCGAGTGATGATAATTACATCGAGTACACAAAGGATGTGGACTCAGATATCCTTTGCGCTCTGGGTGATCGCCCATAGTTACGGGTTATTCGGCGCCTCTTGTTTTGCTTGATTACGGTCTCGGTTTCCGGTGATCCTCCCCGTCGCTTTCGTCCATTGTCGCTTGCTTTTGTTAGTTCTCCGCACTGATCACATCATTTGTCAAGCGATCGCCATACTCACGCGCTTGCGAGTGGTTGGGTTCGACGAGGTGACATCCCTCCCAATTCCGGTATCAATCCCATATATATCGGTCAATCAACTTCTCACAGTGGAAACCATGTGAGGAACCATCCTAGTTAACTCGTGGAAACGGATCGTGTACTTGTCGATCTCTACTCCAACCATCAGTGATTCCAAAATTCCGCTTCTAGCTTCTCGCACTTCATCTTTTCTCTCAGACTCATCGGTTAGTAGTTTCTTAAATGCTTCCCAAGATAACGCATTTGCAGCCCTCTTCCTCTAGTCTCGCAATTGGTTGTTCCACCGTGTCAATGCTCGACCGTAGTAGACCAACAGAGAACTCAACCTTGTTTCCTTCAAGACATTTCGTGATACTAAGTTTCGACTCAACATTCTCGAACCAAGTTAGCGGTCCAATGGCACCCTCGAGCACCATGAAATTCCATTGGCTTGCATGTCATGAAAGTTTTGTAGTCGCATCCTTGACCGCGTTTGAAGTACCTTCTCCGTTGTTGGTTGCGTCTAGCATCGAGATGTGTTATAATTTGGGTGAGTAGATCCGCTATTCCGATCGCGTTGTTGTTTGGATTGTCATTGTTGTTTGGGTTGTCATTGTTGTTGCCTCCCGAGCGTGTGTTTCTTGCGACCATGATCCTACAAAGGACCAAAACATCGGGTTGAGTAAACGACATTCGAACGAAGTCAGATGAGGTGCAGAATGGTGGTAATGTGTGTTATAGTGATCGAAATATGACATGATCAGGGACATGCTATGTCTAACAAGTCGAAAGATGGAAAAGAGAGGGTATAAATAAGATACGGTAATGTAGACGTGAATATAAAATCATGCAATGCATACCCACCCGACCAATGCAGTTTCAGGTGACCAGACTCTAGAGACTCGACTAAACATGATTTAAAACTATCACTCTTATCATTGCATGGTTCTTCATAAATTAGACATAGTTGATCAGGCTATGTTTAATTTATGAGTAACGATGCAACGATAGGACTAGTTGACTCGGATGGTGTTCAATGTTTAATAAAATAATATAAAAAATTATTCCGGTTATAGGCGTGATTTTTTTTTTTTTTTTTTTTTTTTTTGAAAATCGGCATTCTCTATAACCTTTGTCTCGATACCAATCTGTCACACCTCATGGAGGCGGAAACACGAGGTGTAACGGAGGAACATAAGCACAAGGTAATAGAACATACCAACGTTAAGATTTAAAGAAAGAGTACACCATTACAACACCGGTTTAGCCGACATCGGCAAATATATTACAAAGTTTAGTTCCCAAAATATTGCGTTCTATTACATAACGATTTGTATTGACAAGTGAAAACTTCATTATGCAAGACACGGTAGAAAAGCTTACTAACGATCACCGAAATGCATGAGAGAAAAGCGGGTCAACTATGAAAATAGTTGGTGAGTAAACATGTTTAGCAAAATAAGAAAACTCGTAAGATATATTCAAAGCTTTAGGTCAACGAAAATAGTCCACAAGCAAAGGCATTGTAAATCCACTCGGTTCCAAGTTCACCATACAAAACTTGCAACCCGTGTATTCACAACCCATTGCACAAAATATAGCGTATGAAGTAGTCAAGTATAAGCGGTCATAATAGTTCACAATATAGAACCGCTAATATAATAATTCAGGATGCTACCGATGAAACCAAATTAAACTGGTGCCACTACCCAAAGTTATGTTGGGTGCCTCTTCCCAAAGATATGCCGGGTGCCTCTTCCCAAAGATATACTGGGTGCCTCTTCCCAAAGATATACTGGGTGCCTCTTCCCAAAGATATAATCCGAACATAGGAGACTTTATAGTGATGCTCCGAACATAGGAGACTTTAGGTCAAGGTCATAACATGTACGGTTCAATAAGTTCAAGTAAGGCATTATTTCATAATTAAGTTCAAGGATTTGATTCAAGTTCATAAGTTCTAGTCAAAAGAGTTCACAAAAGTAGGAATCAATTTAGTTCAAGTATGGTTCATGCATTTCGCCCAAAATATATTAAAATGGTAAAAGGGGATGTGATTACTCACTTGATGAATAGATCACGAAGACAAAAGTGGCTACACGAAATGTAGCGTGAATCTCGGCCGACCTATTATGAATGATATGATATGCAATAAGTCATGATGTAATGTTATGCACGCATAGTCGGATGATATTTATACCACTTATGTATTTTTGAAAACAATACTTCTCGTCGAAAATATAATCTTTTAACGTCTTGACCATTTTAAATTACTTTACAAGTATTTACGTCAAAATGTCATTCTACAATAGTTTCGTAATGATTTATTGTGAAATTTTAACTTTTGTCGTAAAATAATGTCGTTGGAAATTTCATGAAAGTGACAAAATGGCCTCGAAAAGCTAGTCGTGTAAATGGTGTACGTCGAACGTTAGAAACGAACTCAACGGTTTTGGAAAGTTTGTATCAAAATCTAGAAGTTTCAAGACATGAGTTTTTGTCATAGAGGTCTCGAACATAAAGATAATAGAGGTTAAATATGGTGATTTTGTCCAAATGTGGTTTAAAAGTGAGTTTCGCAAAGTTTAAGCAACCGTAAATAATTTATTACAACTCCGCTATACAAACGGTTGGTCATTTTGGAAAATATGCTTGGTGATCTCACTTTTATTAGAAGACATCTCGTTACAAAAGTTCTACGTCAACGTTAAAAATAGCCTTCAATATGGTCACTTTGTTTATCCGTAACACTTGTCAAATAAAAATAAAATAGTTTTTCTTAACTAATAAGTTACGGCAATTTTGTGAATAAGTGCATATTTTAGTCGTTACAAATCCGCTTTCTCGTATTATCGTCTTTAGCTTCGTATCAAAGTATACTAATATATTTTTAATAAGTCGAAATAATTTATAAAGCTTAAGACTCGTTTTTGACTCGTACAAAATAAAAACAGTGTGCTGAAATTTTCAGAAAATATATATTTCGTCGTCAAACTTGAAAAATTCATAACTTCTTCGTTATAACTCCGTTTTAATCCGTTCAAGCGGCCACGGATTCGTTTTAAAGTATATTTTCTAAATATCTAGGCCAAAATTTCGTGTCTACTGTCGGATTTTCCAGAAATACAAAATAAGATCAGACCACTTTTTATACTTGTCGAAAAGAGTTTTTCTCGTACTAAACCTATTCCAATCCCTTCAAAACAACTCCCAAAGCTATTCTAATCCTACCATACACCTTCTTAGGGTGTCATGGGTTCCTAAACATCATCAAGACCAATATATAACAAGGGATAAATTATAGGATGACTTATATATATAAAACTCTAAAAACAATGTAAAAATGGTATAAATACCCATAAGTCTTGCATGCTTGCTAAGAAAATGATGAAATACATATGAAATGATAAGGAAAGATGTAAATGAAAATGATATGCTTACTAGTTACTTTGATGAGGTGATAAGAACAAGGATTAACCTAAACACCCTAGGTTTTTATTTCAAAACCTAAACAAGAGTGTATACTAGATTGTAATAATCTTGTCTAGAAAAATTTTGTGATGCTTCCTCCTTTGATCCTTAGGTCGCCGGTTTGAGAGAAAAGAGAAAGAAAACCTTGAATTATTGTGTCACTTTGAATTATTGTGTTGATTGTGTAAGTGGTTGAGTGTAATATATATAATTTGAAAGATCTTGCAATATCTTTAGGTGATTCACCCACTCCTTTTTAATAATACATATATTTATTATTATTATTGTTATTTATAATGTATGTAAGTGTAAGTAAAATGTAAAGTTATTTGAGGATAAGTAGTAACTTGTACATACATTTGAGCATTTAGGGTAGCGTTAGCTAAAAATAAATTTTAACGAGTTAAAGTAAAATATATTGAGGTCATAAAAATTATAAAAATACATTTCTTACAAGAATTGAGTGAAATAATAATTATCGTGCGCTTTTAAGAAAAAACGTCGTAATAATATAAATTTAACAATTTATATACCAAATAATTTTAAAACATTGGGTAAACTCATAATATTATTTTTATAAACTTAATGTAAGTATAAAAATATATCGGGATAATTTTGGAAGTATCGGATCAATTGTTCAAAATAATAACTACGCGATAGCGTTTATTTAATGTGAAAATTTCGCTTTAATGTGAAATGAAAATCATGCATGAACTAATATGATGAATATTTAATTTAAGAAATGACCGGAAATTGAGAATTGTGACAAGCGCGGTCATATTCCCTGGTGTAGGTCGTCTTACCCGGTAGAGTGAAGAAGACCTTTAGCACCTCCGACCTCGTGATGCGGCGGATGTGTCCTCACTGCGGAAACAAGGTGTAAAGTAACGAGGAGCTCGCTACGTAGGAGTCGGATGGACCGGTCATGGAGTTTGTGAGGACATTGCCGGGTTGGCGGGGAGCGAATACATCCGCCCGGATCAAGTGCTACTCCACCGGTGGGTCTTGATCCGGAGAGGTGGGTCGGGATCTGGTGCTACTCCATCCGCGAGTCTAGAGATACCGGGACGGTAATGGGGGTAGTGGGGTTTGAGATGCCGATTTATGTTACTTAACACATTTTGGATATGTTTGTAGAGAATAACATGGATTATTATGTCGTTTATGTGCATTATGTGCTAGGATTCCGTAAATGGATTATACGTATAGTTTTGGACCATTTGCGGATAGGTAGTTTTGAATAGTTTTGTAGATGATCATGCGTTCACGGTTTAAGAACCGTTTGGCGATTTGGAAAAGGATAACTATGTTAGCGATTGATGGGTATATATGATATTATGTTTAGCGAATTTGTGTTATGATTGGCATGATTTTGGAAAAGGATAACTATGTTAGCGAATTTGTGTTATGATTTTGAAAAGGATAACTATGTTAGCAACAGGTTGTAGATTTTACCGGAAAATTTCGAAAAAATCTAGAAATTACCCATTTTGCGACAATATTACGCATATTGGGTCATTATTTTCTTGGGGACATGTCCCCGTGAAGGTTCAAAAGCATATTTCAATTCTGACTTTTCCTGTGGACGTGTCCCCGGAAAACACGGACTAATGACGTAATTAGGATACCTAAAGTAAAGTTCAAAACAGTTTTCGGGGACTAGTCCCCAAAAAAATGATGCCACGTCGGACATGTTTGACCGGCGACAATCGATCAAGGCCCCACATGTCCCGGTAAAAGTGGCAAAGTCCCGGAAAAGTATTCCAGAAGGAATTGTCGGGTCTTTTTCGGGGGACATGTCCCGGAAAAGGTTTCTTAGGGGACATGTCCTCGACGAAAGCCCTAAAATTTCGTCTCATGAAAGCGATTGTTTGTAGTGATCTTCTTCAAGTCTTGTAACAGTTTGATTGTTATTTTCAAACTGTACGATTATTGTACTTTGATTCTTGAATAAAGTGAACTCGTTGCTCGTTTATCTGCTTGATACCATCGCACATGGTATCGAGCTATAAACTCTTGGTTATCTTCAAATCCTGATCTCCAGGGTTTTCTATATTGGGGGTTATTGACCTTGATATCTTCGGTGGTTCGTATTTGTGTTCTGGGACGTTTGTGGTAATTGGGTTGGTGTTTCTGATCGTATTGGTACTCAATCGAAACAAATTTGGGTTTGTTCCAAAACCCTAATTAATTTTTGAATTGGGGGTTTTTGCTCTTGGAGTGCTGGGATTGGTGTTTCTGGTCCTATTGGTGCTCAATCGAAATAAATTAGGGTTTGTTCCAAAACCCTAATCAACTCTGTTCTTTTGGGGGTTTTGTTCTTGGAGTGCTCTCTGGCTCTAATTGATCATAATCATCCCTAGACTAAGTGAATCTAGGGTGATTGTGTTTGGTCTTCACTTCTTCCGCTGCACAAAGCACTGTAAGTACTTCTCCCTTTCTTGTTTAACAAAGATTCAAGCCGAGTGGGTGCAAGCGGGTAGGTTAACACCTTGATCCGCCACCTCGAGTGGTGTGAATACCTGCTCGCCTACCCCACAAAGGCTTGGTGCTTGTTGAACCGTGGGTGTGAGTTATTTATTTTCTTGCATTTTTTCTCTTCTAGTGAAGGAGGATAGGTCTAGTTAGGTTGGAGGTTGATTTGGGATTATTGCTCTTATTGATAGTGATTGTTGTTATTGTCTTTCTATTTATTTATTTGTCTCTTTGCTGTCACCATGGTTGAGGGTGATGATGAACATGCTAATAATGAATCCAGGTTTAATGATTCTATGCTTAATGAATCTGTGATTAACTCTTCTGAATTAAAACTTACATTTGGTGATACTCTCTACTTGCATCCTAGTGACACAAGTGGTAATCCCATTATATCTGTGAAATTGACTGGCTCAGAAACTTATAAAATATGGAGCATTGCCATGACATTTGCCTTAAGAAATCATAATAAACTTGGCTTTGTTGATGGAACTTGTAGAAAAGATGTCTCTAATACTAGTCTTGCTAATCAATGGGATATGTGTAACTCTGTTGTCCTTACTTGGATTCTAAACTCTTTAAGTCCTGAGCTATTTGCTGGTGCTATATACTCTAAAACTGCTTATGAAATGTGGAATGACTTAAAAGAAACCTATGACAAAGTTGATGGATCTACTTGCCTTTAATATACATAAAATATCAACTCTTTGGGTCAAAATGGGTCCACTCTTGCTGATTACTACAATAATCTTAACTCATTATGGAAACAATTTGACTCCATGATCGCCTTCCTACATGTACTTGTGATGTCGGAAAACATTTTGAAAACATAACCGACTAATCAAGTTAATGCGATTTTAATGGGCCTTGATGACACTTATGTGCCCATCGAAGCAATATTTTAACCGAGATCCTTTACCATCCGTCAAACTGCTTATTCTATTCAGGAAGAATCCCATAGGAACTTCTCCTCCGCATCTGGATCCATTAAACCAAATGTATCTGCTTTGCTTCAAAGTTTTTGATAACAAAAAAGAGGAAACAACAATTACAAAAGCTCAAATCCCACATCTGGGAATAATACCTCAGTATGACTCTAACAATAGAGGACCCAATCTTAATCTGAAATGCTCTAACCGCAACAAACCCTGTTGGAATCACTCCTAAACAAGATTTCAAGTATTTATATTTCATATGTAATAGGTAACTTTATTATGGCCTTTATGTTTGTTTAAGGTCAAGCTTATAGAAGGCCCATAAGCTTAGGCCCAAGCCCACATAAGAAAGGATGGGAACTAGGAGTGTTGCCCTAGCTTCCTCCTATAAATAATCTTGTAAACCCTCATTTGAGGGTTGGTTGTTCAAGTTACTCTTTCACATACATCTTCGCTTAACCTTTCTCTTTTATACGTGTGTGTGTGTTTGGTATTTGTTCATCCGCCTCTCCTTTCTCCTCTATCTCTTCTCTTGATGCTTGTGTTGTAAAACTAGTGACCTAGCATTGGTATCAATCGCCAAATAGTTGGGTGTACTCGTTTGTTTTGAAGTTTTAGTTTTGGGTCTTACGCGTAAAGATAACGCAATCTTTGGTTATCTTAAAACTCGTTTTACACTTTTAATCCAAGATTCTTGTACTTTCAATGTTTTGATGTGTTAAAATACTTGTTTTTAGCAAAAGTTTCAAACTTCTGCGCGTGGATTTACGTTTTAAGCTTGTTTTTGTTCGTGGGTGTCGTTCTCACGCGAACCCGTCTAGCGCTTTGGTACATCAAATTTCACATTTTTGTGTTCTTTTGGTACTATTGAAGCTATTCCATAACAAAAACGGTTTAGAAACACATTTGTGCGTAATCAAAGTTACGAGTAATCCTACGCGTATCAAAACCCTAATATTACGCGTAAGATTTTCCTTGGTTTGATCTTCTATTTTCTTGTTTATTCCGTGTTTTCTTACTTGGATAAGTCCGAAAATACGTCGACTTTGGATATCTTTTGCACCGTGAAGTGTAAAAGATCATTTGGGCAAAACCCTAAAATTACGCATAAGCATAAGCTTACGCGTAGAAATTCTACGCATAAGATTCACTTTACGCGTAAACTTAGGTCTACGCATAAGGTAATCCTCGCCTAACTTTTGTCTACGATAAATTTAGTGCTTTTATCCTACTTACGCAGAAAGCTAAATCTCTACAGAACTCCTTTGTTACTGCGTAACTTTTGGTGTTTTACGCATAAGCGCTACTTGGTTCTTGTCTTTTCTACGCCTAAGGACACTTCATCTACAAAGGTTCATTCGACTACAAAGATCCATCTTTACCACACAAGTTTATCATCATGTCTCAACCACCATACTCTAACTATTTCCTCACACTTATAATCATCAACAACAACAACAATTAACTCCACAACATCAACAATGGAATCAACAACAAACTATTTATCAACAACAATTTAATCAAGAACATACTCCACAACTTGGTGCAATTCCACAACCACAAATGGTTCAACCATCACCAAGTCTTCAAGCTCTACCCTATACAAACGATTTCAATCAACATCCATCACGAAGCACTATGAAGGAACCCACTTGGTTTGCAAAGATGTGTGAAGCTTTAAGCGACCAACAATCAATTCATGAAGTCGGATCACTGATAGACCTCCAATGCTCACTCCAGAAACTACGATCAATGGGTGATAAGGTTCTTTAGATTTTGTGATCTAAAGAAGCCACATGGAAAGTTCTTAAAGAAGGTTATCTTGGAAGGTCCATTTGAGATGCCCACCGTAATTGTACCCGAGATCCAACCGCTGCTCCACCAAGAGATGAACAAACCAACATTGCTATCAAGTTGCGGTTTAAATCCCACGTAACTTCTACACTATGACCCGATGAACTTGCAATGGAATACATCCTCTTAGGATTACCAAACCCAATTCTTCGTAGTGTTGATGCTCAAAAGACCGCACAAAAATGTGGGATCATATTCGCCTTCTTATGGAAGGATCCGTACTCAATCGTGAGGATTTGGAATCCAAAATTTACTTGGCTTATGAACACTTCATGATTGAACACGAGAGACACTAGAGTCCTATCATCATCGATTTTCGGATATCATCAATGATTTGGATAAACACAACATCATCATGCCAAGAATTGCGGTGAATACTAAGTTCTGAGTAGTCTTGGTCCGTAATGGAGAAGTATGTCATTTTCTCCGTCAAGCGAAGAATATGCATCATTCTACTTATGGATTGTTGTACAATTACTTGAAGCCTCATGAAAAGGAAGTTGATCGGAAAGGATTCTCCGTGCTCAAATTGCTAAACAACACAACCGGACAATCAACAACTTGCCTTGTATGCTCAATGAATTATCCTCTCAACCAAAGAACTCAACCAACCGCTTCAAACACACCTTCACGGTCACAACCTCAACAAAATCAATTGGTTCCATACAAAGAACAATGCTCACGCATATGTCGTTGAAGCGATCGAGGAAACAGATCCGTCAAGCATTGCAACAAGGATTTGTGATGATTGCTAATGCTTTGGCCGTTACACCAACAAATCCAACAATCGTATTCGTTCCTCATCTAACACACGGACTCAAGTCGTTGTGAACAATGGACGTGTTGAAGTTCATAATCGTGATTATGGTCGTCGGATGGGCAAAGGTCAAGGGTTTAATACGTGGTAGGAATAACAATAGAGCTCAAGTGGTGGAACAGGAAATGCTTAGAATCGGTTAAATGGTCTTAGATGCTACAACCGCAATGAGAAGGACACTGCTAATGCATGCCCAAATCCAAGGACTAGGGGCGGTTTATTTCAAAGAGGCCTTACTTTTGGCTCTTAAGGATGAAGTCGTGGATCTCTCACAGGACAAAGAACGAGCTTTATGGCGATGAGACTGCATGATGATATGGAGGACTTGCAGCTAATGCAACGGTTATGTTGATGGCTAATATGCATGAGTCGCATATGAGTGAAACAGCCCAAGATTGTATGACACCGATGGCTTGTCTCAGTGCCCGAACAAACCATCATCATATCTCGAACTAATATCTCCACCAATATCTCGAATCCGCACGGATCGGATCGCTCAAAATGAGTCTTCTACATCTCTTTCGATGATTTTCAAGTTAACCTCAGTAGTTACATTTGACGATCAAGATGACCTTCTCGGTTTCCTTTGATAATCAAATTGACTCCGGGTCGCATTTCGAGGATCTAAAGAATGATCATGTTGAGACTCACGTTGAACAAGATGATCTGCCTCATCCGGATTTTGCTCGGAATTGTAATACACGGAATTTCTAAAATTCACAAAAAGACCAAAATACCCCTATGATAAAAAGTATGAATAATTAATTCAAAAGAATACCAAATAAGCTATGTAAATTCAGAAAATTTCTAAGAAATATCCCGTATGATCCAAATAAATTTTAAACACTTTGAAAAGCTAATTTTATAGTTTATAAAATTATAAAATCAGTTTTTGTATTTAATATATATGGCCGAAATTATTAAATAAGTTTTATAAAAGATTTAATTAATAAAAGCCCAATATAAATTTACAGAATTAAGAGTCCATTTATTTTAAGGTGAGAAAAATAGTATTCAAGTCCTAAGTTGTTTGTTTTGATCGTGGTGAGTTTTGGATCGATTAGGGTTTCGGCAGTGGTAGTCTTTGTGTTTTCTTGTTCTAACGACCAAAGCTCATCAAGGGTATGTTCCTAATGTTGTTTTCAGTCCTATAAGTCATATGAAACACGTAAAAATTATCCATGCATGTTAATTAAGTCGCATTTAAATTGTTTTGGATTAGAAACCCTAAAAACGTATAAAATAACGAATGAGCCTATGATAATTTTTAAGACCATGATTTGATTTTTCCAGAAGCTATTACATGTTATAAGACCTGAATAAAATACATATTTATGAATTCGAAGCTTGTGTGATTTGTTTGGGGTTTTATTTGTTCAATCGTATATAAATAAGGAAAGATTTAAAAAGGGATGATTAGGGTTTGCATGAATTAGGGTTTTCTTGTTATCATTAAGGGTAATAAATGGAGTAATAATGATGAGCTAATGATGGGATACACCTAGGTTTAGGTCTTGTACTTGAATTGTACATTATTCGGTTTTTACATAAAAGGTTTGGGTTGGTTTTGTAAATATTGAAACTTAAAGGTTATTTTTGTGAACAAGAAATAAAGGTACTAAACGATAAAAATAAGTATGGGGTTAAACGTGTAATTTTGGATATTTAAAGGGCCATTCGAATTGTATTTAACTTAAAGGGGTATGTTTTGTAAATTCAAAACCTTTAGGCTAAAAGTGTAAAATCGATAATAGAAGGTTAGATAGTATAATCAAAGATGTTAAAGGTTCAACATGTAATTTTGGGTAATTACGGGTCAACATGTGTAAATAAATTACGCAAGGACATGCATGAGTTTTGAGGTAACTTCGGTTTGTTTTCATGTACGCTTCTAGGTCAAAGTGGAAATCATTAAAAGAGGTAACATGTAAATTAAATGCGATAAGTAATATTAAAAGTATGGAAACCCTAGAACCTAAATAGGGAGTGATTAGGGTTAAAAGCTAAAGTGTGTAATTTCGTTATTTCATGTAAGTTATAGATTATGTAAACTATTGCGAAAGAGAGTCTTAAAATCCGTTATTGACAATTGTAAACCCTATACTTTGAAAAGAATGATCATATAAGTCCTCAAATAAGATAAGTATGCCATATTTAACCCTTAAGTTTACCGTTTGTCATTTGCAACCCATAAGTTTGGCTAAGTAATGATTAATACTCTAAAACATTGTAATTCCGTCCGTCACTAAAAATGAGAATAATCTGACAACTCTAAAAGTGTTAATGAGATTAATCCGTTATACTAATAAGTATTAAATAAATCATAATCCGTATAGATTCGTTGGAGGAGACGCGACGTTACATCTTCGTATTCGTTCATTCGTTTGCTTTTCTTCTCATTTGCTTTAAGGTACGGATATTCTGTCTTACTTTAAGACACTTGTGTTATCATACAGATATTCTGACCTTTTTCAGTAAAGGTCCCTCATGTTTTTCCTTCTTCGTCATGTCTCTTATGTTTATTAGTATTTCCAATGCCATTGCTATGAACCCTTTCTGAATGTTTGATCTGTTACTTATCTGAATTTATGTTCTAGTGAACTATGCAATATCTGATGTGAACTTATGTTAGGAAGATTTTGATATATACATTTGTTGAACCCTCGCTATATTGGATTATGAACTTATGATTATGCACCTCGGTTATGAACTTATTTATGAATATATGAGATGCCTCATGATATGAACTTATGATTTCGACTATCGAATATGAACCTTATGATATGAACTATCGATATGATTATGTGACCTTGTGTTGACTATGATCCGTGCTATATCCGAAATGCTTGACTTAAGTTGGTTGATAATAACCAAATATTTAACTAGTCATGGGGTTCCATGTCCATATCGTTGATGCACCTACGATATGACTCTAGGGCGATAGAGTGATGTTCGCCACGTCTCGGATGGTGAAGCATATTTTGAATATGTAGGAAGGGGCGTATGGATGCATCCTAGATCCGATCTGTTATCCGATATGTTATCTCGGTGAATGATGTCGTATGCATACGCGCCTTCACGAAAATTCGGGAGCTAGCTACTCCATATATTTTCCGATGTTACCTTTTGAAGAAGAAAGATATTTCGATATGATATGTTAGTAAATGTGCTTATGACGTATTTGTTTAAGTGATTATTATTTGCTATATTAGGATAGGATTAATATGATTAAATATGATTCAGATATCGGATATTATGATTTGTTATCGTTACGTGAATGTGTTGATCTGCGAGATTAATGTGCTAGTGTATAATTGAGTATTTTGAAGGTTAATTATCATCTGCGTATGTGACCGCCATGTTGAAACTCGCTAAGGTTAGGATTGATCGAGAATCGGTTTTGCTATATTGTGCGCCATGACTTGTATGATAATTCCATTGCTACAATATTGCATTAAGTGTATTAAATGTTGATTACTTGATTTGTATGAATGCCATGTTTATTTGTTTAGAAGTGTTTTCCCTTAGTCTCTAGACTTTCCGTTTGGCTTATACGTAATCTGTTATTCGATATGTTGTGCGTTTGGTTGTTCTGATGTGTTTGTTTTTGTGTCTTTAATGTGTTATGTGATGTCTAAACTGTTATGTGGTTGTTTGGATTTCTGTATATTTGTGCTACCGCAGAATCCTAAAAGATCCTTCGTCATTATTTCATTTTGTTTTCATTATTCGTATATTTGTTCTTGCTTTAGCTTTTGTTTCGTTATATCTGCTCACCGGGCTTTGTAAGCTCGGCCGCATTTCTTTTCTCGGTGTATTAAGCATTCAAGATGAGCTTATGGGATAGCCGATCCGGTTGAGAGTAGAGTTGAGAGCAAGATTTGACCATAGAGATCTTAAACTATTTTGAATATAAGTTATTTATATTATCTTTTGTAAGTTTTTGTAAAGGCTTCCGCTATTGTATAGTTTTTAAAGTTCGATATGAAACCAGATTGTGATATCTTTACCCTATTCGGTCGGGTGTTACAGGTCAAGGGTTTATCTGTGGGTAGGAATAACAATAGAGCTCAGTGGTGGAACAGGAAATGCTCGAATCGGTTAAATGGTCTTAGATGCTACAACCGCAATGAGAAGGGACACTGGATAATGCATGCCCAAAGCCAAGGACTAGGGGCGGTGCTTATTTCAAAGAGGCCTTACTTTTGGCTCTTAAGGATGAAGTGGTGGATCTCTCACGACAAAGAACGAGCTTTATGGCGGATGCGGACTCGGATGATGATATGGAGGACTTGCGAGGCTAATGCACCGTTATGTTGATGGCTAATATGCATGAGGCGCACATGAGTGAAACAGGCCATGTGTATGACATCGATGGCTTGTCTCGTGCCGAACAAACCATCATCATATCTCGAACTAATATCTCCACCAATATCTCGAATCCCAAGACGGATCGGTCGCTCAAAATGAGTCTTCACATCTCTTTCGATGATTTTCAAGTTAACCACAGAGTTACATTTGACGATCAAGATGACCTTCGGTTTCCTTTGATAATCAAATTGACTCGTGTGGTCGTATTTCGAGGATCTAAAGAATGATCATGTTGAGACTCACGTTGAACAAGATGATCTGTTGCCTCATCCGGATTTTGCTCGGTTAATTCAAGACCATAAAATCAAAATGGAGGAATGTTATGCATTAAATCGGTCCTTAAAAGTAAAATGCAATCATTAACCAAGGATTTTGAATGTTTACAAATGCAACTCAATTTTTCAAAACTCAAGAAAACGAGTGAAAAAGGTTTTGAAGCCGCTTTGCAAAATCTCATCAAACGAAAATATTTAGAGAGACAGATCGTGATCTAGCCGCTCGAAGAATGCTTTGTTGTCCGAATTAGAACAAGCTGAAACATGAACATAAAAGCAAATTAACGCTCTCACCTTGGAAAGTCAAAAGCTAAAATTTGAGTTGTTAAATTGTCAAAACGAGCTTCTCCATACAAAAGCATTCAACGAATCGGTAGATGACCTTCTTGCAGAAATTCTCGGTTTGCAAAACAAAATTAAAGAGTTTAAAACTGTTGTTTACAAACATGGTGAATCAATGCTGACTATTGAAAAGTTTACCTTAAAATCCAATCCAAATGGATATGGAAAAATCTAGGCGATTACAAACCAAAGCTTTCACTAAAACATTCAAACCAACTCAAGTTTCCAAGTCGAATACAAAATTGATAATATTGTCATGAGTGTTGTTGAATATCATCGTCAAGAGGAATTAGATGCGAAGACGAGATTCGATCTAAATTAAAACCGTTGTTTACAACAAACCTTTTAATTATAAAATGCGGTCACTTTCACACCAACAGATTCTTCAAACACACCTGTGGTTATCATCAAAACACCCTGAGTCTTCTATTGTTAATCCCAAAACAGACTTTGCACAAACTTATGGTCCTTTACCTTCCATTAGTGAAGTAAACTCACAACCCGAAAATCGAAAAATTCTTGATATTTTGACATTTTCATGGTCGACCTCAAAATTTTACAACATGAGATAGAATATCGATCCGAAATCAAAGTTGAACACTTTCAATTGCCTCGCGCGAGAACAAAGAGACATTTTTCGAAAAATCTTTTACCTAATGTTAAAACTTGAAAAGTTGTGCAATTGCTCAGGAAAAGGATTTTCATAAGGAACTGGGGTAATGAAAACGTTTTCGAGAAAACGAAACATCTATTACTAACACAAAAGCAAAAAAGAAACTATTGAGAAAAGATGTTGATCGACTCTTGGAAGATGTTATCTCTTGATATCCATAATGTTGTGTTATTCTATTCTTTGCCATATGCATCGATCATATCTCTCGCGACATCGTTGAAACTGTTGTTCTGTTGAGAACACCGATAATGTGCTTGGATCGAGTCTTTAAAAGTCGAAAATACACGATTACACACGGAAATTTACAATGCAAAACATCGTCTTCATTGGTGTGAAAAGATATTCACAACCATCAACTCGGTTTTCAAAGAAAATCGCTCAATTGAGTGCAAAATCTTGATCCTAAAATTGAGCAACTGGATGATCAAAGCGTGTCTTTGAAAAGTCAAATCTCAAAATATGAACAAGAACTTTTAAAAGTTAAGCAGAATATGGTGTCATATTTGATTTACTCAAAAGACTCGACTTGAAGAATCAAACGAACTTGATCACTATCTTGCTCACACTAGAGAAGTCATGAATTTTGGTCGGTAATATTCGCTCGAAAATCAAGATCCGATTCACACCATCTCTAAGTTACGGAAATGTTAGGAAAATATGAACAACTTCCGCCATCGTGATTAAGAGATTAGCACCAACACACTTAGTAATCATGAACCTAGAATTCCAACGCCAAATCACAAGTTGCTAATGTGTTTCCCTCTGAAACAGAATAGTTGCATCTTTTCCAAACGTCCGCACTTCACACACCTAGGAGCACTCAATCGAAGAATAGGAAGTTGCGACCTAAGAAAAGATCAATAAGGAATGCTAAAGTGAAGAACACCTAGGACTACGAATAAAATCATGTTGCCTCCACTATAGATGTTACGTCGGCAAATGTAATAGAAATAGTGATGTAACGAATGCTAAACCGTTAAGTACTTTTGATATTGATCGATGCACCTTGTGTTATTTGTCGAAAGAGTATGAATTCGATTGTCATGACAAATGTGTTGCTAAAGCTATAATCTCTAGATTACGGAATCCTAAGAATCGGAATACCTCTAGGCCCACTAATCATTCTAAGTCCGTGCTTGGTAAACCACCTTCTTTAGATTCTAAGGCAACCATTGCCATCACAAGAGCTACCACTTCACCTCCTAAGAATGTAGTACCACCTAGTGCTTTCACTAAGACTAAAGCAAAGAGTAGTTACAGATGGCGAAATGGATATATAACACACTAGGATTTAAGTGGATGCCTAAAATTCTCAATGTGTATATGTCAATATACACGCTTGAACCTCAACATTTCGGGTTCCACATCTACTTCTATTCCATCCGTGTCGCCCATGTGTAATGCGGTGATACAGATCATTCTCTGGATTGTTGATAGCGGATGTTCCCGACACATGACAGCAACCTTAAAGCGTTATCAAACTTTATTGCAAAGTTCATTGGCACCGTCGATTAAGAACGATCACTGCAGACCATCATGGGCTCTGAGATTATGTTAATGGGAACATCGAAATCGCCAGGTTTACTATGTGGAAGGCCTCGGTCACAATCTGCTTTCGATGGGTCAATTTTGTGATGGAGATTTGGAGGTTGCTTCGGGGAGAAACTTGTTTCATTCGTGATCTAAAAGGAAATGACCTTATGTCCGGCTCGCGTAATTCTAGTCTCTACACTATCTCTATGCAAGACATGGTTGCTTCCTCTCCCATCGCTTACTTTCTAAGGCAACATCAACAAAATCCGGCTATGGCAATCGTCTCTCACATCTAAACTTTCAAACCATCACCAACCTTGCTCGACACAAACTAGTTGAAGGACTCCACGATTCCGTTTTCGAAAGATCACCTTTGCTCGACTGTGAACAAGGGAAAAGCACTCGTGCTCATTTTCCTTCAAAGGTGGAACACGACTCTCAACATGTGCTTCATCTTCTTCACATGGATTTGTGTGGCCCGATGCGTGTGCAAGCGATCAACGGCAAACGCTACATCTTAGTAATTGTTGATGACTACTCACGATGGACTTGGGTCTACTTCTTCAGTAACAAAGACCAAGCTCCACAAATGATCATCACCTTTCTCACAAAATACGAGTTCGACTTCGCAACACCGTCCGAATAATCGAGCAGACAAAGAACCGAATTTGTTAACAAAACCCTTCGTGAATTTTATGAGAAAGTGGGAATTGACATCAAACATCTATTGCACGTTTACACGAACAAAGCGGAGTTGTTGAAAGACGAAACCCGAGCGTTAGTGGGCGCAAGAACAATGTTAATCAATGCTAAACTTCCGGACTTATGGGCGTAAGTCGTATCATCGCATGCTATACTCAAACCGTTCTATGATCACAAAACGCCACAACAAAACACCTTTCGAGCTTGTCCACAACTATAAACCGAACCTCAAACACTTTCATGTATTTGGATCCCTTTGCTATCCGAATAATGATCGTGATGATTTTGAAAGCTCAAAGCCAAAGGCGATATTGGAGTCTTTATTGGATCTGTGACAATTCTAAAGGTTTCCGAACGGAATCTTGAACTAAGGAGGTAATGGAAACGATTCATGCTCATTTGATGAACTCACGGAGATGGCTTCGAGTATAACGACTTAGAACCCGATCACAACCGTTTAAACTTCCTCAACCCCATCATCACCGAAGAAAGCCCTCATTAACTCGTCAACAAATGGAAAGGTTATTTGCTCCTACTTACGTGATGATATTGATGAACGTGCTCTCGGTGTATCCATTGTTTCCATTGCACAACCCGATAATATTCCTATACCGATACACTGCTACAACAACTATCGTTGAAGATGCACCTACACCGCTTGACTCCAACACAACAGATTGAACACACCGCCTCCAACAATGATGAACCAAATGATGATATTCTCAATGAAGTACCCCACCGCAGATTTTGATCCAAATCGTTTTCAATCCGTTTGCTAATGAGATCGCCGCACCGGATGTCGCGAAATCTTCAACAAACCATTTGAATCCTCAGAATCTGCACAATGTATACCAACATCAACCCTCTACACATAGATGGACAAAAGACCATCCTCTGGCTAACATTATTGGCAACCCGAATCAACCAGTCGTTACGAGACAACGTCTTCACTCGGATGGTGAGGGCACTCACTATCTGCCAATCTGAGCCCAAAAACATAAAAGACGCAATGACTAAAGACACCTGGATCGAATCCATGCAAGAAGAACTCAACCAATTCAAAAGACTTGAAGTATGGGAACTGGTTGAAAGACCAACAGGGGTTTATGTCATCGGTCTAAAATGGATTTGGAAAAACAAATTGGATGCTGAAGGGAATGTTATCCGAAACAAGTCACGACTCGTTGCTAAGGGTTATCGTCAAGAAGAGGGTATAGACTTTGAAGAATCTTTTGCTCCGGTTGCTCGTTTGGAGGCTGTTCGGATATTTCTCGCGTTCGCGGCTCATATGAATATGACGGTCTATCGATGGATGTCAAAACGCGTTTCTCGATGGACAACTTAAAGAAACGGTGTATGTCGACCAACCGGATGGATTCGTTGATCCCGAGTTCCCAACCATGTCTACAAACCGAACAAAGCCCTTTACGGTCTCAAACAAGCTCCTCGAGCATGGTATGATAAGCTATCATCATTCCTCATTGCCAATAATTTCACCAAAGGTTCGGTCGACCCAACACTCTTTATACAATATCACGGGACACATATCTTAATTGTTCAAATTTACGTGGATGACATCATTTTTGGGTCTACACATAAAAAGTACTCAATCGCTTTTGCAAAACTGAAAAAAAGAAAAATTTTGAAATGTCCATGATGGGTGAACTTACGTTCTTTCTCGGACTGCAAGTTCATCAATCACCCCGTGGTATTTTCTTGAGTCAGTCCAAATATGCCCTTGAATTGTTAAACAAATTTGGAATGAAATCTTGTGATACTTATGCCACACCAATGACTCACACCAAGAAAGTAGACGCTGATTTAAATGGGAAATTAGTGGACCCTACAAAATACCGCAAAGATTATTGGGTCTCTAATGTACCTCACAAACGGACTGATATTGTCTTTCTTTGTCTATCTATGCTCCGTTATCGGTCACGACCAATCGAAACCCACCTCTACGAGGCTAAAAGAATCCTCCGGTACATCAAGGGAACCATTAACTTGGGAATCGGTATCAGAAGGATTACGGTTTTGAACTAATCGCTTTTGATCTCGATCACGCAGGATGCTTAGATTCACGAAAAGTACTTCAGAGCACTACAATTTCTTGGAGATAAACGGTGTCTTGGCAATCAAAGAAACAGATTGTACATCGCCATCATCAACCGGCAGAATATGTAGCCATGTCGGCGTGTTGTGCTCAAGTCATATGGATGAGAACACAACTCAAAGACTATGGTTACGTGTTTGACGTAATCCCGATGTCTTTGCGATAATCGGAGTTCCATTGCGATCTCGTGCAACTCGATTCAACACTCGAAATCAAAGCACATTGATCTTCGCTATCATTTCATCAAGGATCACGTGGAGCGTGGCACCGTTGAATTATACTTTGGGGTACGAATACCAATTGGCGGATCTGCTCACCAAAGCCTTGCCTCCCGCTAGGTTTAATGAGTTGGTCCACCGGTTGGTATGAGGTGTTTGACTCAGAGGAATTGGATGACCTCCTAAAGCAGGTCTTAAAAACCGTCAAACACCAAAACATCTCTTTTGTAAATAAATAAATTTTTTCAAAAACAAAATACAAAAATATAAAACCCGATAAAACAACAAAATATTCTTCTAATCTATTTTCTTTTAAACATGGCAAGTACATTTCTTCCGTCAACACTTGCATCTTTCAAAATTTAACATTTTTCGATCAAGTGTTGAGGGGAGAAGTTAATCTCTTAACCGTTTCAAAACATCTGTGTACTTGCATGTTATCATATCTCGGTTGTTTCGTTTAACAAATGGTGGTGAACCTTCTGGTTCAATGACACTCCTCGGACTAAAATTAATAACCGTTTATTATTTTCTCAAGTCGAGGGGGAGTGTCGTCAAGATTCTTTCTTAAAAAATTTTTGGTAACCAAAATGGAAGTTAAAAGGCTTTGGTTGAATAAGGAAAGGTGGAGGGACCTGAACCGCCAAAACCACAAAGTCATTTTTGATAAAACTCTCCACCTAACTCTTATCCTTCACATTTAATACACCAAACCTAACAAGATCCTACGCCTATAATTGTTCATCATATCCGTGTATTTGATCATCATTCTAAGTAGATTAATGTTTCTAACGTGTTTTCAAACATTGGTTTTGAATTTTAAATGAATCCAACGGTCAAATCTATGGACATGAGTGATTTTGTGTTCTTCGCTTATGCGTAAGAACACTTGATCATGTGTTTTGTGTTTGTGGCTTAAATGTTAATGTCAAAATGTTTTAAAACATCATTGATATGTTTTCTATCATCAAACAAACCCGAAACACGATTTGATGAATATTGCGAATTAGGGTTTATGTGTCGAATTGGGAATTTTGAATGTGATGTGTCTTGGTCAAAAGATTGTTGTTTTATGCTCTTGCGTTGTTAAATTGATGATTTCCAAAGTCTATAGCCACCCGAAACACGAATTGGTCATCAATTGAAACTAGGGTTTAAAGTTCATAAACTTTGGGTATTTTTGATTCTCAACAAATTAAGTGTTACAACTTGGCTTACATACTCACAACATGTCTTTGAACTACGAGAAAAAGTTTAGTGCATAATCTATGGCTAGAATCCATACGCGTAGATTTAGGGTTTAGGCTACGCGTATGTATTCTACGCGTAATGATTAAGATGAGCTAGTATGTTGTAACTGTGATAAAATGATGTTTTGTGTTAACTTTGATGATTTGATAAACTTATTTCGTGCTTTGCTACGCTTAAAATTCGAATCAAGGTCATTTGCTACTCACGCATAAGGATTACCCTACGCGTAGTTAAGTTATCGCGTAAGAATTATTCTACGCGCAACTATTACGCGTAAGGTTCTACAATGGACTACGCGTATCACGTGAAGGATATGCGTAAACATTGACCTCACGCATAAGGTCAACTCTTACGAGTAGCCTTACGCGTAAGGTTAATATATGCCTACGCACAAGCTCTCACGCATAAGGTCTCCTTTTCTTACGCGTAACATTTCTTACGCGTAAGTTAGGATTCTGGCGTAAGTTTACGCCTAAGCATATATCATTCACATCTCGCATAACTTTGCCAAAACTACGCAACCACGGATTGACCTTCATGATGATTTGTTACGTGTACAAACTTGTAAATAATCTAATCATAACGTCACGAATCCAATAATGTCACTAATAAACTTAATCGTCTAATATGTTGTGAACAATAAGTGATAACATAAACTTTAAAACTTAAAGTTAACTAACTCACGAAACATTTCACGGCGTCATTGGACTATTGAATATACAAGTGACTTAGGACTCGTAACAATCATTGACACCTGTACATTCAATAACTAGACAATAAGACCTTCCGTTGACTAACATTATGTCTTTCGATATGTTGGTTCTTTTGGCTAATGTTATTTCGGATCACGACATGGTCGAACAAATGAATGTGGATGCACAGAAGTTCTCTCCATTGCGATATCTATCCTCATGGCTATCCAATGAAGATAGGAAAGAATAACCTCCGTGTTGACTTTGACACCCTCACTTGCTCGAATCTTCGTGTCTTATTGCTATTGATATTACGAGGACTCATCCATATCGTAACATGCTTACACACTCTGCAACTGTTCACGAGATCTACATCCAACAGCTTCGGAACACTATGGAAAGGTTCAAAGGACAAAGCTGGCATGACGGTGACTCGAATCACAAACAAGTCACCATTACACTGGAGACTTAAGGTCATTCTCCCAATTCGATGTCAATCCAACCAAACTATATGCCACACTTTGAAGAGCTCACTCTCAATTCTTAATCAATATCGGTTATGGCGAGGCTACGGGAATAATCACCAAGCATTCTCAATGTAGAGCTTAAGAGTATTCCTCAACCTCGAGAACCGATGAGTGTGTAAATACTCATCATTTTGGTTAAATCGATCGCAAAACGTTTAAAATGCTCGAAATGCATCAAAATCAAAATATCTTAAAATTGCATTTATATGTTTCGGATGCAAAATGTTCAAAATCGGATGAAAACGAGCAAAGTTTGCATAATTGGCGGTTTCGGTCCCAGACTTTCGAAAATGGCAAAATCGGTCCCTAGGCACTTATTTTAAAGAAAAGTCACCAAAGGTCCTTTTGTAATCATAAATTGTCATATTTAGTCCTTTGGTGGAAAATCCAAAAGTTTTGAGAAATTTCGCTTTTGGTCCTGGATTTTTAAAATGGTCATATTTAATCCTTGGAATTTCAAAAGTGTCAAAATTAACCCTTGGTCTATTTAAGATTGGCTAGACCAACCCTTGGACTACATCTTCATAAAGTACATGTTTGGTCCTGGAATTTGAAGTTACACTTATGGTCCTTGTGTTATTATTTCCATGAAACCAAACGGACCTAGTTATTAACCCAAGCCCAATCCAATTCCCTTGGCCCAATCATTTTACGGTCCAAACCCATGACCCGAACCCAAACCACCCCACGTTTAAATAAAACAACCCGCCCCTTTTCCTGTCTTCCCAGACAAAATTATGCGCATCCGACCACCATCCCTCTCCAATACCCCTACTTCACACTTTGTCTCCCCACTCACCTAACAACCCAATGCATTTAATGCACCTTGTTCTGTCTCGATATCAAAACCAAGATTTGGCGCCAAAACCATCAAACGGCCAAGATTGATCCTAAGCCATCAATGGCCCATTTTAGTCTTTGGGATATGTCCGGAGAGAGAGAGAGATAGTTGGAGCATAAATAAAGGAAGGAAGAAGGAAGTTGGAGAGTAGTTAGCTTATTTTAAAAAGTGTATGTCGTTTTTAGTAGCAATAACTCAATTTAAGTTTTAAGTTGTAATTTTACTTTTATGTACTCACTTCAAGTTATTCTATCAATATAAACCATTTTCAAGCATCAATTTAAGTGGTACTTCCATTTCATATATTTCGCTTAAGCTGTTAAAAATTTCAATGTCCAACTCTTATGTTTAAGCCTCAATAAGCTTCATTTAAGCTTAAACAAACTTATCTAAGCTCTATATAGCTTCTGGTAAGCTTTAGGAACAATTTCAATCAAAGGTGTTAAAAGTCAACGAAAGTCAACTGATCATGGAAATGGGTATGGAATGGATCATGGGTGAAGCAGAGCTGGATTTGGGTTGAATCAGAGTTAGGTTAGATTAGGATTAGGGTTCTATTGCTGGTTTTGCAAGCCATTGTGGCTGGACTTCTTGTAAGTCTCATGTATAGCTTGTTAAACAGTAGCAATCTTCATTTTCATTATATCTGTTATAGTAGTGTAATTTGCTGTCTCATTAGCTCTAATCTAGTATATTAAACTGTTTTAATGATTAGCATAAAATTGCATTTGTATTTGAGCTTGATTAGATTGCATTTCTTCATATAAAGGAGTGTTTGGTTTAGCTTTAAAATCTATGCTAGAGGTTGATATATTGGATTAGGTTAGTTGCTTTAGACTTGAGATGGTTTATTGAGTTCATGCCTGTCTTTGTTTGCATACAAACACACCGAAAGTCAAAATAATTTGGTGATCGCTCTTGTTTGTTTATCTGTTGAAGTCGACCAATCAAAATCCTTCTCATAGGTTTAAAACTTGATTATCTAGCTTGCTAAAACTTCACTTAATCATATTTCATTAACATCAGTAAATCATTTGATCTCAAAATCCACAAAAGTCAAACTTTTCAATCTGTTTCAAAAAGTCAAAAGGTGTCAAAAATTGGTTTTATGCAGAACTTGCAGCATCTGCACAGGGTTCAACAAGGCTTGTTAGGGTCTGATTTTTGGTTTAGGTGTAGTCTGCTAGGTGGTCTTTAAGGCCACTTATCTGTTTTTGGCTCTAGCTTTTCTGATAAGCTGGTACATAAGCTCAAACATCAGACCTGTTTCCTGTTTTGCTGTTAAAATCAGTGAGCTCATGATCTTGTGAAACTGCTTATCAGAGGTTAGGAGTAGTTGGTTTTAGCTTATATTAGCTTATTTGAGTATAATCTAGGTTCTGTAAAAGTTTGGTTGCTTATTGTGCTTGTTTGCTTATTTCTAAGTGCTTATCTCAATTCAAGTTACACTGCAGCTCTGAATTTTTACACATAAGCACCACATTTCTTATTTTTCATAGAACCAAAATAGCATTTTAGCATTTTCCTGAATTTTTCATTAATTTTGGTTACTGTTTGCTATTTTTCTTGATTTAAAATAGTTTTTAATCACTTTTAATTAGCTTTAATTGCAATTAATTAAGAAAAGTTCAAAAAATAATTTTTCAATTTTCTCGGTTTAAGAAAAATATAAAAGAATAAAAAGATTTTTCCTTATTTTTCCCTTTTTATTTGGTATTTTCACCATTTAAATTAGATTAAAATAGTTTTAAATTAGTAGAAAATAGAAAAATAATTAGAAAAATATAAAAATAGTTTTGAAAATTCTATTTTGATATTTTAGATTTTTCTAAGTCTTAATTTTATTTTTCTAGCTTAATTTCCCATTTTCTTGTATTGTAGGTAATTATTTAATAGTTAAAAATAGTTTTTAATTAGATAATTAGTTATAAAAATAAATTTCTTTTTCTATAAATTTTCTTTTATCATTAGGTTTGTAAAAATGTCATTTTCATATTTTTAGGATTAGACTGCTTTAGTATCACATTTTCTTTCGTACGTCGCGTAGCTTTTAATTTCAGTATTATAAAAACATAAAAACAAAAACATCATTTTAAAAATAGTGATAGCGTTTATTTAATAGTTTTTATCTTTTAATTTCCTTTAATTTGCATTTAAGCCCTTGTAGTTTGTATACTTTTCCTTAGTTATAATAAATCAAATACTCTTTTCCGCTCAAATTCCTCGATCACTTGCGTTTGATAATCCATTGCATAGCTCATTGGGACATAACGACCGGGAGATTCTATACTCTCGGATCTTCATTGCATTTGTGCTTGAGCGGTTTAAGCTAATTACGGTGCCATTCACAAGTGGCGAGGCTTGAGTGATTTAGCTTGACTGTTTGCACGCATCAAGAACTCTACATGATCATCACCAAGTCTGTTTACGGTCGTGACGGTGACTATGAGCACCTAAGCTCATGGAACGCAAATATTACAGGCATTGGTCAACAAGAAACACATCGCTATCGAAGCTCGATTTGGGATGACATGATGTCATTTCTCAACAAACTTGGCTCAAAGATTCCTACATCGGATATACTAAATTGTTGATCTAGAGAGCACTTAGACTTCATCGACATTCCCAGAGGCTCAATGACCCCGACAATCACGACATGTTAACGGAACCTATTCTATCCGCCGAATCAAGGAAGCGTCTACAAAGAAACAAGGTGATGTGCTTTGATTTCCTTGGCGAAGATGTCGAAAGCTCGAATCGTACAAAAGGTATCCGAAGCGGTCGGACAAGGCAAAGTTGGTCATCTCGACGAAAAATCTTCTCGAACACACAGAGGAGAACCGAGAAAAGGAAGTCTTTGGAAGTGTCACAAGTACAGATAGTCAAAGGAATGTTCCAAAGAAGAAACCTATTCCAAAGAGGAAACCCACCCCAAGAAGAAAGTTCCTTCTCGGGAAGCCACTCCGATCCTTTCACTTGAACCGCAAAGACGGCTCGGGGGCGAGGACTCGAGGCTACTGCGACACGATGAAGAGATCACATACTGCGAAGCGCAAGGATAAAAATCCCTCGGTGCCAAAACCTCCAAGTCCTCAAACTATTAAAGGAAGACTCTGCACTTGTACCTCGGGATGAAAGCTCGAAGATGAAGAAGAGCAATTGGATCAAGCATACAGAAGAAGTTTCACAAAGTCGACACCTTCAAAAGGTCAAGAATTTGCTAAAGATCAAATGGGTGGCCCGGAGGATCAAGTGGGCTGCCCACCTATCCGGATCTGATGCGGTTAATCGACCCGATAAAGGATCCGTGCCACCACTCTTACGCAACAACAACGACTGTGGAGGACACTATTGTGTATGATTTTGAGAAGCAGTGGCGAGAAAGAAAAGTCTAAGGATGACGAGGATGATTATACAAAGTTTCTTCTCGACGATCCAACACACTCAAAGGAGAAAACCTCGAAACTCCTAAAGACATGAAGTCTCCTCATGTCTCCTCATCATCAGATTCTTCGTCTCATTCATCACAACCACCATCAACAAAGACAACGGATCATCATCCAATCCGTGAAGAAACCACCTAAATCTTGGATTTCGGACTCATCAAAAGATTGTGAAAGTTTGTCCAACAAGTCGGAAAGAAGGACATACTTTACGGAAAAATGAATTGGTTTCTTGACCAAATTCGATACTTAAATGATGAGAAAGACAAGATGGAAAAAGAAAGGAATTTGTTCAAGTTCATGAAGAGTCATCGAAAAGAGGAACCGAACGAAATGATCGAAGGTTACACTAACAAATACCTTCAGGATATCGTTCCTAAAGTCCAAAAGGAACTGGAGAAGACAAAGAGATCATACCCACAAGTTTCTTCTCGACATTGTCCCGGTGTGACTAGAGAAGTATTCTCCAAACAACTCACTCCTAACATCGTAGCATTGGTTAAACATACAATGGCCAAAGAAGTCGATCTCTCGAATACGAGGTTGATCGCTAAACTTGTGATGCAAATGTCAAAGCGATGCGGGCGTTTGCTTGAAGAAGCTAAATTTTCGAAAATCTACTTGATTTTCAACTCGAGATCATCATGCAAGGAGTCACCGATCAACCCAAACGACCAAGAGATAACGATGATAAGGATAAGGACTCGCACCTAAGCGTCGAAGCGATCGGTAAATCTACATCTATGCCACCTCCTCCACCACGGACTTCTTCTCAACAAAGTCTCCTCCACCTCGGTCTTCTCGATAAACCTCGGGGCGATTCCGAGTTACCACCCCGACTCATAAAGCGGTGATTACTTTGAGTATACGGGTGGTGACGATGAAGAGGTCCTGAGCCCGACAACAACCCAACTCACCCAAACAAGTGCGAAACCAAGATCATCATCAAAGCCTTCCAAAAGAAGAAGCGAGCGACTCGGCCGGGTCGTATCATGGCTAGATGACAATAAAACCGAAGAGTTTGAATGGTTCTCCACACTTGTCAATCAAACTCCCTACCCCGATGAAGGCCAAGAATGGTGAGCGGTTCAACATTGGAGCATGCAAAGATTTTGCAAGAAAAGTTCCATGTGAAGAAAATGACGAAATCAATTGAAGCGAATCAAGAATGAAGCGTTCCAACTTTTAAAAGACGACTCGAAAGCGCCTCGAGGTCGAATATCATCTTGAGAACATCGCTCGAGCTATGTCTAACAACATGGATTGGCTCAATCCGGAAGCAAACCTTGACTTCACACAAGGGACAACCCTCCATACTACACCGATTGGACTAAACCTCTACCAACCATTGGCCAAGCAGACGAACCAAGGATTCCTTCGATATTTCTTCAAAAGACACGGAATTTCTTCTCCATGGTGGCGATGGTTCGAGAAAATACACTACATCATTGACTCTTCCATTCCAGTGACCATTTACTCAAACGCATAGCTATCGAGGAACGTGCAAATCACTTGTTTTCGACAACGTCAAGCATAATGACCAAGATGCATTGTATGGGATTCATCATTGGCACGAACGCCAAGAATCTACTATAGAAGCACTGGTTCGAAGTCTCAACATGCGGTGTATAGCTCTAAGGACATCGTGGCCATCAAACACATTGATCTCAAGTCTAAGTGGGACTACACATTCTTAAAGAATATCATAGTCAAACGACAAGATGAGCAGGACTATGGATTCTCCGGTCGACTTTGAGAACTTGTCCTCAGCGACATCGAAGACATGTATCTTGCCAAAGTTCGTGGTCGTATGAGACAATTCTCGTGAAGTTCAACATGAATTTATCAAGTCGGTTCTCATCTTCATTAGGCGCATCGTGATCAAAGAACGTGTCGAAGATATCCGGATGGTCATTGAATCATATCGAAGCGTAAACTTCACTCCACCACGCTTGATCTTCCGACATCAACCGCTTACACAACTCACGCTCATCGAGAAACCTTTCGTTGTTTACCACGGTGAACTTCAAAAACGCTTAATGGCGTGTAGTGAACTCCACAAATTTGGGATCATACCTTGAATACGGTTAGAGATGGATTGGCGTGCAGTTGAAGGATATCGCCGAAAGTTGGGAATCCTAAGCTACCGGAATTCTCGGGAAAGGAGGATGTGAGACGTATCATCACCATGATTGATGAGCGGTTGTTCGAAGGGATCGATTCGAGACGATTGGAAAGCTATGTTGGTGGTCGACTCGGGAGAAACATCATCGGCTTTCAGCGCCATCATGACTCACAGGAATATCACTGCACTTCTGGTACCCCTTAAATGGTTTCCTTCATATAATTTTGGATGTGTGATTATATCGTCAATGGCTTGTGCACACATAACAGTGTACAACCCGTAAGTGTCAAGAAAGGACCACGTGGTGCGCCTCGATTGCCTGATCCTTATAAAAGGAGCGAAAGCTTCTTATTTTTGAGTAAAACCTATCAAACCTTTCATTATTCAAGGTTTTGCTCAAAACCACAAGTACTTCCCATATGATTTTTCAAAACCTCAACCGTTTATATCACTAGTTGAGGGGTATTTTGAATTAAAACTTTGTTCACAAATTGTTCATAGTGGTTGATGAGTGTGTAAATACTCATCATTTTTATCAAAATAAGCGCAAAATCATCCGAAAACACTCGAAACACATCAAAATGATCAAAATATCACAAATCGTGTTTTATGTGTTTTAAATGCAAAAATATCAAAATCAGATGAAAAACATATCAAATTTGCAAAAATTGCAGTTTTAGTCCCCCAAGTTTCAAAATTAGTCAAAAATAGTCCCTGAGTCAAAATTTCAAAAGAAAAGTCACCAAAGGTCTTTTTAAAATCATAAATTGTCATATTTAGTCCTTTGGTGAAAAATCTAAAAGTTTTGAGAAAATTACAGTTTAGTCCCTGAAAATCCAAAATTGGTCAAAATTAGTCCTTGGAAATTTTCAAAAATGTCAAAACTAGACCTTGGTCTATTAAAGGTTGGCAACATTAGTCCTTGGATTAAATCTTCATAATTTACATGTTTGGTCCACAGAATTAAAGTTTTACACATTTGGTCCTTATGTTATTATTTAGCCAAACCAATAGGATCCTAATTAAATTCCCAAGCCCAATCATCAAACCCTTTGGCCCAAACCTTTACCCGGTCCGTTAACCCAACCCGACAACCCAATGTTCAAAATAAACAACCCAGCCCCGAATCCTCGTCTTCCCAAGCGGGATTATACTGCAACATCGACCCCAAGCCCTACCAACCCACTCTACTTCACCCATTGTCTCCCCTCCTTACCAACCATCCCACCACATTAATTACACCTCTTTTCCTGTCTAAAGTATCAAAACCGGGTTTGGCGCCAAAACAAGATTAATGGCCAAGATGAATTCTAGCCAATCAATGGCTTAGATTTATCTTTGGGATTTGTCCGAGAAGAGAGACAAGCACTTTGGAGCATATAAGAGACCAAGAGGAGGCAAGACCAAGTAGTTAGTTTAAGTTTTTAAAATTGTATGTCGTTTTAATATTACTATGTCCTAATTAGCTTATGAATTGTATCTTCAAGTTATTTTGTACTCGGTTTAGCAACTCAAGTGTATTTCAACTTAATTTAAGCATCAATTCGGTTCTAAGTTCAATTTCAAATTTTATGTCCTTGTTGAAATTCTCATTCTCAAGATCCTTGTCAAATCATTAGCGAGTTCATTTTTAAGCTCAAACAAGCTCTAATAAGCTTGTTAAAGCTTTATTTAAGCTTACAGTTACATTTCAATAACTCTTGAACACTGGTCAACAAAAGTCAACACAAGAGCAAAAATGGTGCAGGGATGATATGGGGTGATTCAGAACTGGAAATGGGTTGAAAGGGAAGCATTGGGTGGAAATTGATAGGTTAGGGTCCTTGTTTCACTGTTGGCTAGCCATTGTGGCTTTGGACTGATTGTAAGTTCAAGCTCATTTTTAGCTTAATTTGTCTCAGTAGTACTCATTAGTTAAAACTTGATTCAATAGTAGTATTTTAGTTATTTTAAAGTAGTTTGATCATAACTTGTGCTTGGTCAGTCTTTAGGTTAGTAATTGATTGCAAAACAGTTTATAAGGGTGTGTTTGGCATAGCTGATATAACTGTGATAGAGGAGATCTCAGTGCTAGATTTCTGTTGCTAGTGGTTTGTTTAGCTCATTTGAGCCCTAATCTGTCTCAGCTTGTACCTATAAAACAACCTAAGTCAAAACTTCTTTAATCTGTCTCATAAGGCTCAACTGTTAAAAAATTTGGATAAGCAAATTCTTGTTTTGTGCTAAAAAATCAATAAGTTAGCTTGTGGTAGTCTCATAACATCATAACACATCAACATCAGTTAGTAAATTGGATTCAAACCTCATTAAAGTCAAATATCTAGCTCTGTCAAGAAAGTCAAAAGTTGCAACAAATCAGTTTTCTTCAAATCTTGCAGACTTTGCATTAGACTCATTTCAAAGAGTTAGAGCACGAAATATTGGTTGTTGTAGCCTTCTTGGTGGTCTTGAGGACTGAACTTTTGGTTTTACATTGGCCTCTTGAATAAGCTGTGCATAAGCTCTAATTAGCCCTCTTGTGCCTGTGCATTGAACACCATTTGTGACAAGATATTGCAGACTGTTCACAAGCTCATAAGAGCTTGTGGTGGCTCATTCTAGTTTACATGCACTTTGCTAGGTCTACTAGAGACTGCATGATCTGTTCTTAGATTCTGGATCATTTGTGCCTTATTTTTAAGCTTGAAGTGGGTGGTTAGAAGCATTTTTAGGATTTAAGTATAATTCACACCATTTGCTTGTTTCTTAGTTTCCAGAGGTCTATAATAGTTAAACTAGGTTGCACTAAGGTAGTCTTAGCTTAATTTAGCTTACGTGATAATATGGTTCATTGAGGAGGTCATCGACTTATTTCAATAAACATTATTAAGCGGTTTACACCTCGGATCCATATTCTCCCACATAAGCATTTGTTTTGTAATTTTCCTAGATTTAGAATTATATTTTAGGATTTCCTGAATTTTCGTAATTTTTAGATCTTGTTTGCTATTTTCCCCATTTAAAAGCAGGTTTTAAGCACTTTTAATTACCTTTTAATACAAATAATTCGAAAAGGTTCAAAAAATAATTTTTCAATTTTCTTAGATTTAGATAAATATAAAAGTAGAAAAAGTAATTTTCCAGATTTTTCATAGTTTATTTGGTAATTTTAGTAATTTAATTAGTTTTAATAGTTTAAAATTCATAGAAAATAGAAAAATAATCGAGAAAAAGACAAAAATAGTTTTGAAAATTCTATTTTGATATTTTAGATTTTCTAAGTCTTAATTTTATTTTTCTAGCTTTATTTCCTAATTTCTTGTATTTTAGGTAATTACTTAATAGTTAAAAATAGTTATTAATTAGATAATTAGTTTTAAAATAATTTTCTTTTTCCATAAATTTTCTTTTATCATTAGAATTGTAAAAGCATCATTTTCATATTTTTAGGGTTAATATTGATTTAGTTTCACGTTTTTAGTTATGCGTCGCGTAGATTTTAATTTGGTTTAGTAAATCATAAAAACAAAAACATCATTTTAATTGTAGTGATAGCGTTTATTTAATAGATTTTATCTTTTAATTTCTTTTAATTTGCATTTAAGTCTTTGTATCTGTTTGATATTTACGTAGTTATAATCATAATCTCAATTCCCTTTTTCGTTCAAATTTCTCGATCACTATCGTTGATTGATCCATTGCATAGCTCATTTGGGACATAACGACAGGGAGACCCTATACTTCTCGGATCCTCATTGCATTTGTGTCTCGAACTGTTTTAAGTCTTACTGGCTGGTCATTCACAAGTGGCGAGTTTGTGTGATTAGACTTGACGGTTTTGCGCAGATCAAATTTTTGGCGCCGCTTGTAACCACCCGCATTTTTAGGTTACTTTTTATTTTCGAGAATTTACTATTCACTTTTACTATTTAGATTCACTATTCATCTCATAAAATTTTTAATCCACATTCTCGTAAGATAAATTATTCTAGTAATGATCTGAGAATTCGACCATCGTTAGATCATTTTCGCAAAAGTTATTAAGTAAATATCGTTTTAAAGTTTCGTTTTAGACGGTCCACCATTTAAACATCACGCGCTTAACGAAAATCAACCCTGACAATTTTCCTCGCATCAGATAAATTTTTGGATCACTCATGATTAATTTGAGAATTTTTAAAATTTATTATTTTTAATATTACCAAATAAGCCCAGCGCAGAACAAAACTAAACTTACGTTTTTAAACAATTCAACTTACATCCGGACTTAACGATTCCTGCCTTGTGTTTCTAATATGTTTTGACACTTTTACATTTTTGGAAAAGTCAAACATATTTCCTCCTCCTTTGACCATAAAGGAATTAAGCTTGTACGTTCTACGTTTTTGCTTAAATCACAGAACTTTTAAACTTCACAAATAATCATTAAGTTATCTCGCGTATGATGAAAACCATATTTTGACATCTCATATCACTTTTAGACTAATTTTAGTCTACTCTAAATAAATTCACGGTCGTTTCCACGAAATTTCGTTATTTTCGATAAACTGCGAATTACAGCGTTTTTGACCCGTATTTCCGGCTTTAACCATTTTTGCACCCAATGAGACTTATCAACCATTTTATATTTTTAGATGGAGTATAATGATGAGTTTCATCATTCCTTCAAGTTTCATATTTTTACGATACCGGTTTCGTTTTATGGCTTGGTTAGCATTTAACGGAACCAAAACTCACTCCGTAATCAAGATAATACCAAACCTATACACATAAGTCATCCTATCTTATCTTGGCTGACCTTAGGGGAGTTATCACCTTGGTGTCAAAATCTAACCAAGGTTCCTTTAGATCATTACAAGTGTCCTAAACCTAACCATGGTTAATATTTAACCCAATATATGGTTAACCAAACTTACTCTCCTATAAATAGCAAGTGAATGACTTCCTAAAACCCTAAAACTCTTCTCTTGGTCGTTCATAACTTAAAACATACATATCTTCCATAATTTGTTCCATAAACTCCAAGTTTATGCAAAGAAGTTCAAAGATCAAGCTACTACATCAAATCTCTAGCAAGTTTAAGTGATCTTCTTGAGTTTAGATCCACTCAAGTCACTTAGTACTTCATCACCAACTCTTCAAGTTTGCAAGAGTTCCAAGGTGTGGAAAGCTAGCTCAATCCGAAATCTTTCGCGATCAATCAAAGTCCGATCCTTACTAAGTTACTCCTTTCTTATTGAAAGCCAAAAGTTGTAAGCAACTTATCACCACCATCATCTCATATTTATTATTCATAATCTTAACTATTTAATGCTATATATATAGTTACTATGTTGGATCATGATGTACAAAAATCTTTAAAACAAGTTATAAGAACCTATATGTTAAACTTGGATTAGTAAGTGTATAAATGATAAACTTTTGTACAAAGTTTCCACAAAATCGACCACCTATAGATCTGATACTTTACATATTCTTGTAGATAATATTAAAACAAAAACGTAGCAATTTGAATCACTCTAAACGGACACACGAGTCAAAAGTTATGACAAAAAGAAATTAGCGAAACTAAAACATGAATATGCCAAATAGCTTACTGCCTAAAATATGAAATTTTTAGAGGCCCTTATGCTCCGAATCATCAAAAAGTTAAAACACGAAAGTTGTCCGGAACGACGTTTTCCTTCAATTACAAAGAAGCTCGGACCTTGAAAACGCTTAAACAGGCCAAAAATCTTTCAAAAACAGAAACTGCCGTAAATATAATCTTACAACTATACTTTTGTCACAACAAAAAGCAAACCAAGAAGCCTAATGACCATAAGCCAAGACCACGGCTACGGCTAAGGTCAAGGTTGAGTCTCAAGACCATGTTAGTCAAGACCAAAGTCACGGCAAGGCCATGGCTAAAGCCTTAAGGCTTGTTTACCCAAGACCGTTAACTAAGGTGATCATATTTATGGAAACGACGAGAACTTGTAAAAACTAGATAGTTATTAAAACATGATAAACTTTATGTTATAACAATCTTCACTCAAAACATATGTTGTATTTACTAAGTGCTACAATAGTAGGGAGCTTCATGTGAGGGTTTCATTTGAGTAAAGCGTGTCGACGAGTTCTTTGATTTACAATTAAAGTGTCCTAGCTCCTCGACGTTCTTGCATGACCTCCGAATTATGATGGCCCGAACGGTAGTACGATATCTATAAACTAAATCGTTTTCACATATTAAAGATCTTTCTATAAACATCAAATGAAAATTGACTACATCATGATCAACATAGGGATATATATAGGATGGTTTATGTTTTCTAAAACATTATTCCAAACTTAAGTCGCAACATTTCATTTTTAGGTTGCACGTAGAAGTCTTCCGACTTATCCATCATCCGTTAAAGTACTAAATATCATCAACTATTGGTGAGTTCATAGCCCCACTTTCTATTACTTAAATTGTTTTACAAACCCTTGGGGGAGATACATGCTTTATTTAAACCGAACACATTGCTTTCAATATACTTATCTAATTATTTTACTTGCACTAAGTTACCGCATTTGCCAATCTTAAGTCCCTAAATCATGAATCATTAATCACGAGTGAAGTGGCGCGAATATTGTGGATAGATCTATCGGGATTGATTTAATCCCGCTTGTTTGACCGAGATCCGTAAACAAACGCACTATATTTGAGTACATCGGGTAAAATGGCAAATTTTACCTACTTGGGCATCGGTTACTATTATATGACAAGTTAACGCCTTGATTGCATGATGCTTAGTGAATAATAACTGTTTTGTTTTCTAAACCATAAATGTGAGACTAATTACCTCACGTTATGAATATTGTGTTCAACTCGATTTCCTAAACTCTATGAATTTCACTCAACCTTTGTGTTGATGCTTTAAGCGTGTATTTCAGGTCCATAATGTCGGAAGTTGGCACGGAAGGGCAAGGACAAGATCAAGAAGGCTATAAATAATTTATCATTCACAAAACATCAAAGATTTATATTGATGTATTTTGTAAACAATGGGACCAACGGGACCTATTTTGTAAACTCGATATATTTGAATGATAAAGCTTTCTTTAACGACTCCTTTAGAGATCGTTTTCTATTATTATATTCACAGCCATGAAGTAACACCCGGTTTGAATTCATTGCGTATCACGAAATTGGGGTGTTACACATTCGCGGGAGTCTGTCTTGATTTATCTTCCGTGTGCTGATTAGTTGTTTGAATCCTCACTCATTTGTTTATATCATCCATCTATCTATCTATATATATATCCATATTTTCTTCTAAAAATCCAAAACCCAAAAACATTCAAAACGATAAAACACAAAATATTTTCTCTTTTGTTTCTATATATGTATCAAAAATAAAAATACAAAAAGAATCGTTTTCTTTAATAAATAACAACTTAAAAGATTACCACGAAAACCAAGGCGTGGCACTACCTAACTGGGTGCGACCATAATAAGTTCCCGAACTAAAGATTTAAAACTTGCCTTTGTGTCCTTGTGATTGGTGTACCTTTTCAAAGAAGCCATTCATCTTGGATTATTGGTTAAGTTCAACGTTGTTTTGCCTCAATTTGTGTTAATTGATTTTGTTGTGATATCGACGTTTGAACCGTAAAACCCATAAAGATTCTTCTCACCGATTTTTATAAAACGTCTTCATAATTCTCATTCTCATCTGAAATATCTTCATAATTCCATTTCCTCCTTAACTCGAGAGTCCTTAGAGTTAACTCTAGTGCATGCGCACTGTTCTTCTAGATCATTGAGTCCTTTGCGTGATCTAGCGAAATTCCAAGGAGACGTTCTCGTGAGCGTCTTTGCCCAAATAGTCGAACCCGAGATTCGCGCTATTTCAAACAACACCATGGCGATTTAACGTGCTATGGCGGAAATGCTCCGAGCACCCACCGAGGGTTATGGAGATGCCATTGTTTTACCGTAATCAACTCGATCACTTTGAATTGAAGACACATTTGATCCAACTTGTGTCTACAAATCAATTCATGGTCGATCGAGAAGACCCGTATGCACACATCCGTTGGTTTAACAAGTTGACTTCAACTATCAATTTCAAGGATGTGCCACAAAAGTCATCAAGTTGATGCTTTTTCCATTCTCTCTTGAGGGACAGCCGGTTGGGTGGAAAAAGAACCCCTCGATCTATCGAAACTTGGGAGGATCTTGTTCAAAGTTTGTGAATTACTTCTTTCCTCCATCAAAGACGACTAATCTTAAAAATGAAATTTCGGATTTCGTCAAAATTTCGATGAAAACTTTGGAGGCATGGGAGAGATTCAAAGATCTCCTCGAAAATGCCCCCATCATGAATTCACGGAACTTCAACAAGTCAATATCTTTACAATGGGTTGAGCGGTAATGATCAAGATTCCTTGAATGCAGTAGCGGCGGCAATATCTTGAATCGTAGACCTAAAGATGTGATTGAGATTTGCGAGCAAAATCAAAGTTCCTATATCTCGCAACAAAGTCAATACTCCTAACCTCCTTCTTCTTCATCCACTAACTCTTACGAGGTTAGCGCTCAGATTAGTCGCTCTAACGGACATCATCCATTGTATGATAAAAGAGGTAAAGGAAATCAAAAGCGAAATTCATAAGCGGAACCAATCAAAGCCGTAAACAAGGTGTGTGAAACTTGTAGTGGTCCACATGCGTATTATGATTGTCAAGCAACCGATGCTTCCTTTTACCAAGCTCCGTAGCTTGGTAAACCACAATCAATACCGACCACGGTGATCCTCACTACTGCACCTAGCGGTATGACACCACCGGTTTTCCTCCTGCAAAACCATGGCAATCAAAATCGCTTTGTTCGAATCAAGGACAAAATTTCAATAACTCTCAAAATTTCAATCAAAACGGAACAATTTCAACCAACCTTATCAAGCTCCTAATCATCAAAGTTATCAACCACCTCCTCAAGCTCCCATGCCAAATGACTTCATGAAAATGGTAGAGTCAAACATCGTTCTATGCAAACTCGGATCAATAACATGAGAGTTGAGCTTAAAAGGAAATTGATACCACAATGTCTCGGCGGACAAATGAGTTAAAGAATATGATGAGCGGTTTCATGAACATGAATATGAACAAAGCTTCATCATCTTACGGAGGACTCCCGTGCAATACTATTCCCAATCCAAATGCCGAGTTGAAAGCCGTCACCACTCGTAGTGGTAAGGCGCACAATGGACCTCGACTCCTATGCCCCTCCTCCGTGGCATTGAGTCAAGTTACCAAGGAGACAACGGACAAGGTGCATTATTCAAGCCCAAGGCACCGACACGTCCCACCTTCGGTAGTCAAGCCTTAAGTCCGAACCCGATGTTCCGAGGAAAAATCTTGAGCGAAAAACACTTCCATCCCGGCTCAAAGTCTAGTCGACTTCCTTACCCATCAAGAATGAATGATGAGAAGCTCAAAGACAAAAACAAAGAGCAAATGGAAAAAATTTTCCAAATCTACAATGAGCTTCACTTGATTTAAGCTTCGTTGATGCTCGTTCTAATGCCTAAATTTGCATCCACGCTAAAGGCTTACTCACCAACAAAGATAAGCTATCGAGTTGGCTAAAACTCCTCTCAATGAGCAATGCTCGTGACCATTCTTAATAAGCTTCCGAAAGCTTGAAGACCACAGCCGGTTTTAATCCGTGTGATTTCTTGGGGATGTTTCAATGCTCGCCTTGGCGATCTTGGCGCTAGCATTAACCTCATGCCACTCTCGGTATGGAAGAAGCCGCTCTTCCCGAACTTTCATCCACTCGTATGACACTCGAGCTAGCGGACCGTCACCGTAACTCGTCCACTTGGGATAGCCGGGATGTCGTGATGAAAGTGGGAAAATTTCACTTTCATGCCGACTTTGTTGTAGTAGACTTGATGCGGATCCTAGAGTTCCCTTATCTTGGGAGAGCTTTCTTAAGAGCAGTCGTGCTCGATTGATGTGTTCTTTGAAGAGTTGACCATACGGGTTGACAACGAAGAGCTCGCGTTAAATATCAACGAGAACTCCAAACCTCAGACAAAAGCAGTGTTGCCACAATTGATCAAAGATCCGAAAGATTCAATGCAACACTCTCAAATTTCACGGTTAAAACGAGTCACCAAAAGCGTCTTGAGCTCAAAGCTTTGAAAATTACCCCGGTTCAAACAAATGGTTTGAAAGTGCACGGGGAAGTCAAGAGTGTTCTTGATGATGACGATGATCTAGAATCGGAGACTTCATCGGAAGTGGTGAAGCGCTAGCTCTAAGAGCACACCAATGTCCCACCTCCGGCATCGATCACGTCGCATCGAGTTTGTTAAGTCCATGGATGAAACTAAACTCTCTTGATTCATCGAGTTGGATGATGATGTTTGTGATCCAATGGAGACATTCTTCCCATTGATGAATTGCTCAAAATGATCCATCATCCTCTAGTCTTATTCCCGACTCTTCCATTCCTTCTCTCACTCACGATGAGGAAGATGACAACTTTGGAATGAAGTCGATGCATTTCTTAGTGATGAGTCAATTCCAACGAATTGATAACACTTACCTTGATCCGGAGGAGACATCCTTTTACGGAAAGTTTGTTGATTGAAGAACCGTTTCCACCCTCCTCCGGACATCTTCTTGACAATCACCATCTAAGCTTCAAGTTTAAGCTTAAAGATGTCAAAGCGGTGATTTGCTTCTCTCTGTTGAGGAATGGACTTGCATTCTCATATACGTCTTTATTCCATTCTTCACGGATGGTGTGGTTGCTCTTTCCTTTTCTCTTTCGGGATTGAGGACACCATCTTTGACCCCGTATCATCCTTTATAGTTTCTACTATTAACAATACCGAGGTTGTATCTCGTCGGTGTGGAACTTTCGATGTTCATATGTTTATCAACATTGTGAGCGAAAGTCCGATCGAGATTGGTTTTCCACGTTACTTTCCCCATGAACAAATTAATTGGGTCGAGTCAAGCTAGCGACTCGGTAATCAAAAACGATGGTGAACATGGGTTTTCACCCGTGTGTACCATCTAGTGTGGGGGTTGCCCACATGTTTTATATATAATTTCCAAAAAAAAAAAAAAAAAAAAAAAAAAAAAAAAAATCTTCTTTCTAAATAATGGCCTTAGTATTTCCCTTTCACGTTCTTTGTTTCGGCATAACCGCGGTACTTTGAATATTGAGGGCAATATTCATCTCTAGTGTGGGGGATTCCATGAATTTTATCATGTAATTATACTGCTAATCCCGTTTTGGCCAAAATTTTTTTTTTTGGAGTAAGTGTTTTACACTTTCTCATTTGGTTATCGATCCGCCATGTACGTAAGACAAAAGGATTAGCTAATCCAGAGCAAACGGCTCTTGGTAAAGATTTCTCAAATCCGTTGACGACTTGCAATTTGCCCAAAATTGTATGGTATTCACTCACCATATCCTAAAAAGTGAAGAGTTGGCTAGCCCGCAAGATTATGGCTTGTGGTAAAGGCATGAAAAACCATAATTGGTAATCGACTCACCAAAGATAATATTGATAATTTATCTAAGAGTTGGCTAGTCCGAAGCAAACGGCATCCGGTAAAGACAAATCAAATCCGTTGGAGGCGGTGGTTTGCTCAAAATCACATGGTTATCGGTGTACCATGGTTCTTACTTGAATCAAACATTTGGCTACTCCGAAGTAATGGCTTTTGGTAAAGAGATTAAAATCCATTATGTTTTCTCAAATCATTGCTAGGGACTAGCAATATCTCGATGTGGGGATTGATGAGTGTGTAAATACTCATCATTTTGTACAAAATAAAGCGCAAAATCATCTGAAAACACTCGAAACACATCAAAATGATCAAAATATCACAAATCAGTGTTTTATGTGTTTTAAATGCAAAAATATCAAAATCGGATGAAAAACATATCAAATTTGCAAAATTGCGGTTTAGTCCCCAGTTTCAAAATTTGTCAAAAATAGTCCACGAGTCAAAATTTCAAAAGAAAAGTCACCAAGGTCTTTTAAAATCATAAATTGTCATATTTAGTCCTTTGGTGAAAAATCTAAAAGTTTTGAGAAAATTACAGTTTAGTCCCTGAAAATCCAAAATTGGTCAAAATTAGTCCTTGGAAATTTTCAAAAATGTCAAAACTAGACCTTGGTCTATTAAAGGTTGGCAACATTAGTCCTTGGATTAAATCTTCATAATTTACATGTTTGGTCCCTAGGAATTAAAGTTTTACACATTTGGTCCTTATGTTATTATTTAGCCAAACCAACCGGATCCTAATTAAATTCCCAAGCCCAATCATCAAACCCTTTGGCCCAAACCTTTTACCCGGTCCGTTAACCCAACCCGACAACCCAATGTTCAAAATAAACAACCCGCCCCCCAATCCTGTCTTCCCGGCAGTGATTGTTCTGCAACATCCACCCCCCACCACCTACCAACCCACTCTACTTCACCCATTGTCTCCCCCTCACCAACCATCCCACCACATTAATTACACCTCTTTTCCTGTCTAAAGTATCAAAACCAGGTTTGGCGCCAAAACAAGATTAATGGCCAAGATGAATTCTAGCCATCAATGGCTTAGATTTATCTTGGGATTTGTCCGAAGAGAGAGACAAGCACTTTGGAGCATATAAGAGACCAAGAGGAGGCAAGACCAAGTAGTTAGTTTAAGTTTTTTAAAAATTGTATGTCGTTTTAATATTACTATGTCCTAATTAGCTTATGAATTGTATCTTCAAGTTATTTTGTACTCAGTTTAGCAACTCAAGTGTATTTCAACTTAATTTAAGCATCAATTCAGTTCTAAGTTCAATTTCCAAATTTTATGTCACTGTTGAAATTCTCATTCTCAAGATCCTTGTCAAATCTGTTAGCAGTTCATTTTTAAGCTCAAACAAGCTCTAATAAGCTTGTTAAAGCTTTATTTAAGCTTACAGTTACATTTCAATAACTCTTGAACACCGGTCAACAAAAGTCAACACAAGAGCAAAATGGTGCGAGGATGATATGGGGTGATTGAGCTGGAAATGGGTTGAAAGGGAAGCATTGGGTGGAAATTGATAGGTTAGGGTCCTTGTTTCATTGTTGGCTAGCCATTGTGGCTTTGGACCGATTGTAAGTTCAAGCTCATTTTAGCTTAATTTGTCTCGATGAGTACTCATTAGTTAAAACTTGATTCAATAGTAGTATTTTAGTTATTTTAAAGTAGTTTGATCATAACTTGTGCTTGGTGGGTCTTTAGGTTAGTAATTGATTGCAAAAGCAGTTTATAAGGGTGTGTTTGGCATAGGCGATATAAGCGTGATAGAGGAGATCTCGATGCTAGATTTACATTGCTAGTGGTTTGTTTAGCTCATTTGAGCCCTAATGCATCTCGACTTGTACCTATAAAACAACCTAAGTCAAAACTTCTTTAATGCATCTCATAAGGCTCAATTGTTAAAAATTTGGATAAGCAAATTCTTGTTTTGTGCTAAAAATCAATAAGTTAGCTTGTGGTAGTCTCATAACATCATAACACATCAACATCGGTTAGTAAATTGGATTCAAACCTCATTAAAGTCAAATATCTAGCTCATCGAGAAAGTCAAAAGTTGCAACAAATCGGTTTTCTTCAAATCTTGCAGACTTTGCATTAGACTCATTTCAAAGAGTTAGAGCCTGAAATATTGGTTATTTGTAGCCTTCTTGGTGGTCTTGAGGACTGAACTTTTGGTTTTTACATTGGCCTCTTGAATAAGCTTTGCATAAGCTCTAATTAGCCCCTTGTGCCTCATGCATTGAACACCATTTGTGACAAGATATTGCGAGACTGTTCACAAGCTCATAAGAGCTTGTGAGTGGCTCATTCTAGTTTACATGCACTTTGCTAGGTCTACTAGAGGCTGATGTCTGTTCTTAGATTTCGGATCATTTGTGCCTTATTTTAAGCTTGAAGTGGGTGGTTAGAAACTGTTTTAGGATTTAAGTATAATTCACACCATTTGCTTGTTTCTTAGTTTCCAGAGGTCTATAATAGTTAAACTAGGTTGCACTAAGGTAGTCTTAGCTTAATTTAGCTTCTGTGATAATATGGTTCATTGAGGAGGTCATCAGCTTATTTCTAATAGCTTATTAAGAAGCAGTTTACACCTCAGATCCATATTCTCCCACATAAGCATTTGTTTTTGTAATTTTCCTAGATTTAGAATTATATTTTAGGATTTCCCTGAATTTTTCATAATTTTTAGATACTTTTTGCTATTTTCCCCCATTTAAAACAGTTTTTAAGCACTTTTTAATTACCTTTTAATACAAATAATTCAGAAAAGGTTCAAAAAAATAATTTTTCAATTTTCTTAGATTTAGATAAATATAAAAAGTAGAAAAAGTAATTTTCCAGATTTTTCATAGTTTATTTGGTAATTTTTAGTAATTTAATTAGTTTTAATAGTTTAAAATTCATAGAAAATAGAAAATAATCGGAAAAATACAAAAATAGTTTTGAAAATTCTATTTTGATATTTTAGATTTTCTAAGTCTTAATTTTATTTTTCTAGCTTTATTTCCTAATTTCTTGTATTTTAGGTAATTATTTAATAGTTAAAAATAGTTATTAATTAGATAATTAGTTTTAAAAATAATTTTCTTTTTCCATAAATTTTCTTTTATCATTAGAATTGTAAAAGCATCATTTTCATATTTTTAGGGTTAATATTGATTTAGTTTCACGTTTTTAGTTGTACGTCGCGTAGATTTTAATTTCAGTTTCGTAAAATCATAAAAACAAAAACATCATTTTAATTGTAGTGATAGCGTTTATTTAATAGATTTTATCTTTTTAATTTCTTTTTAATTTGCATTTAAGTCTTTGTATCTGTTTGATATTTCTGTAGTTATAATCATAATCTCAATTCCCTTTTTCGTTCAAATTTCTCGATCACTATACGTTGATTGATCCATTGCATAGCTCGCTGGGACATAACGACCCGGGGAGACCTATACTCCTCAGATCCTCATTGCATTTGTGTCTGAACTGTTTTAAGTCATTACGGTGGTCATTCACAAGTGGCGGTTTATGTGATTAGACTTGGCGGTTTCTTGTGATCAAATTTTTGGCGCCGCTTGTAACCACCGCATTTTAGGTTACTTTTTATTTTCGAGAATTTACTATTCACTTTTACTATTTAGATTCACTATTCATCTCATAAAATTTTTAATCCACATTCTCGTAAGATAAATTATTCTAGTAATGATCCGAGAATTCGACCATCGTTAGATCATTTTCATAAAAGTTATTAAGTAAATATCGTTTTAAAGTTTCGTTTTAGGCGGTCCACCATTTAAACATCACGCTTAACGAAAATCAACCGACAATTTTCCTCGCATCGGATAAATTTTGGATCACTCATGATTAATTTGAGAATTTTTAAAATTTATTATTTTAATATTACCAAATAAGCCCGGTAGAACAAAACTAAACTTACGTTTTAAACAATTCAACTTACATCCGGACTTAACGATTCACCTGTGTTTCTAATATGTTTTGACACTTTTACATTTTTGGAAAAGTCAAACATATTCCCTTCTCCTTTGACCATAAAGGAATTAAGCTTGTCGTTCTACGTTTTGCTTAAATCGCGTAACTTTTAAACTTCACAAATAATCATTAAGTTATCTCGCGTATGATGAAAACCATATTTTGACATCTCATATCACTTTTAGACTAATTTTAGTCTACTCTAAATAAATTCACGGTCGTTTCCACGAAATTTTGTTATTTTCGATAAGCTGCGAATTACGCGTTTTGACCGTATTTCCGGCTTTAACCGCGTTTTGCACCCAATGAGACTTATCACCCATTTTATATTTTTAGATGGAGTATAATGATGAGTTTCATCATTCCTTCAAGTTTCATATTTTTACGATACCGGTTTCGTCTTATGGCTTCGGTTAGCATTTAACGGAACCAAAACTCACTCCGTAATCAAGATAATACCAAACCTATACACATAAGTCATCCTATCTTATCTTGTCTGACCTTAGGGGGGGAGTCATCACCTTGGTGTCAAAATCCTAACCAAGGTTCCTTTAGATCATTACAAGTGTCCTAAACCTAACCATGGTTAATATTTAACCCAATATATGGTTAACCAAACTTACTCTCCTATAAATAGCAAGTGAATGACTTCCTAAAAACCCTAAAACTCTTCTCTTGGTCGTTCATAACTTAAAACATACATATCTTCCATAATTTGTTCCATAAACTCCAAGTTTATGCAAAGAAGTTCAAAGATCAAGCTACTACATCAAATCTCTAGCAAGTTTAAGTGATCTTCTTGAGTTTAGATCCACTCAAGTCACTTAGTACTTCATCACCAACTCTTCAAGTTTGCAAGAGTTCCAAGGTGTGGAAAGCTAGCTCAATCCGAAATCTTCGCGATCAATCAAAGTCCGATCCTTACTAAGTTACTCCTTTCTTATTGAAAGCCAAAAGTTGTAAGCAACTTATCACCACCATCATCTCATCTTTATTATTCATAATCTTAACTATTTAATGCTATATATATAGTTACTATGTTGGATCATGATGTACAAAATCTTTAAAACAAGTTATAAGAACCTATATGTTAAACTTGGATTAGTAAGTGTATAAATGATAAACTTTTGTACAAAGTTTCCACAAAATCGACCACATATAGATCGATACTTTACATATTCTTGTAGATAATATTAAAACAAAAGCGTGGCAATTTGAATCACTCTAGCGGACACACGAGTCAAAAGTTATGACAAAAAGAAATTAGCGAAACTAAAACATGAATCGCCAAATAGCTTCGCCTAAAATATGAAATTTTAGAGGCCCTTATGCTTGAATCATCAAAAGTTAAAACACGAAAGTTTTCCGAACGACGTTTTCCTTCAATAGCAAAGAAGCTCGGACCTTGAAAACGCTTAAACAGGCCAAAATCTTTCAAAAGCGAAGCTACGTAAATATAATCTTACAACTATACTTTTGTCACAACTAAAAGCAAACCAAAGCCTAATGACCATAAGCCAAGACCACGGCTACGGCTAAGGTCAAGGTTGAGTCTCAAGACCATGTTAGTCAAGACCAAAGTCACGGCAAGGCCATGGCTAAAGCCTTAAGGCTTGTTTACCCAAGACCGTTAACTAAGGTGATCATATTTATGGAAACGGCGAGAACTTGTAAAACTAGATAGTTATTAAAACATGATAAACTTTATATTATAACAATCTTCACTCAAAACATATGTTGTATTTACTAAGTGCTACAATAGTAGGGAGCTTCATGTGAGGGTTTCATTTGAGTAAAGCGTGTCGACGAGTTCTTTGGTTCACGAATTAAAGTGTCCTAGCTCCTCGAGCGTTCTTGCATGACCTCGAATTATGATGGCCCGAGCGGTAGTACGATATCTATAAACTAAATACGTTTTCACATATTAAAGATCTTTCTATAAACATCAAATGAAAATTGACTACATCATGATCAACATAGGGATATATATAGGATGGTTTATGTTTTTCTAAAACATTATTCCAAACTTAAGTCGCAACATTTCATTTTTAGGTTGCACGTAGAAGTCTTCCGACTTATCCATCATCCGTTAAAGTACTAAATATCATCAACTATTGGTGAGTTCATAGCCCCACTTTCTATTACTTAAATTGTTTTACAAACCCTTGGGGGAGATACATGCTTTATTTAAACCGAACACATTGCTTTCAAATTCTATACTTATCTGATTATTTTACTTGCACTAAGTTACCGCATTTGCCAATCTTAAGTCCCTAAATCATGAATCATTAATCACGAGTGAAGTGGCGCGAATATTGTGGATAGATCTATCGGGATTGAGCGAATCCCGTTTGTTTGACCGAGGATCCGGTAAACAAACGCACTATATTTGAGTACATCGGGTAAAATGGCAAATTTTACCTACTTGGGACATCGGTTACTATTATATGACAACAAGTTAACGCCTTGATTGCATGATGCTTAGTGAATAATAACTGTTTTGTTTTCTAAACCATAAATGTGAGACTAATTACCTCACGTTATGAATATTGTGTTCAACTGATTTCCTAAACTCTATGAATTTCACTCAACCTTTGTGTTGACAGTTTTAAGCGTGTATTTCAGGTCCATAATATCGGAAGTTGGCACGGAAGGGCAAGGACAAGATCAAGAAGGCTATAAATAATTTATCATTCACAAAACATCAAAGATTTATATTGATGTATTTTGTAAACAATGGAACCAACTGGGACCTCATTTTTGTAAACTCTGATATTTATATGAATCGAATGATAAATCCTTTTTAAACGACTCCTTTAGAGATCGTTTTCTATTATTATGACTGTTGTGCCATGAAGTAACACCCAGTTTGAATTCATTGCGTATCACGAAATTGGGAGTGTTACAGATTGGTATCGAGCCACGATTATAGAAAGCGGGTCTAATTGAGACTTAAACTATAACTACTTTTACAAACAAAACATTTTATAGCCTTCCGTTCTCCGTGCCTTCCATCCTCCAGACGATTATGTGACTTTTAGGCATTTTAAGCTATACAAACATACTAGTATATTGATATATACACTTGACATAATTTCAATCATAAACAAAGTACTCAACATATCTGCGTATGCCTATTCTAAGGCATTACGGAACAATCATATTTTCCTAATCTCCCGATCATGCATCTACTCGTGCTTTTTAGGATTACGAAACTTTATCCAAGACATTGTAGCCGACTACAATGGTCTTTCCTACTTCAAGACATTGTAAGATACAATGGTCTCATTCATTTTCAAGACCTTTGTGAGATACGGTGGTCTCTATTACATTCTCGAGACCTTTGTAAATACTACAGTGGTCTCATTTATTTCTCTAGACATTGTGGGTTACACAATGGTCTCTTCATCATTTCTCAAGACATTGTGGGTTACACAATGATCTCTCTATCATTTCTCAAGACATTGTGGGTTACACAATGGTCTCTTCATCATTTCTCAAGACATTATGAGTTATACAATGATCTCTCTATCACTTCTCAAGACATTGTGGGTTACACAATGATCTCTCCATAATTTCTTAGACATTGTGAGTTACACAATTGTCTCTATTATTTCCTAGACATTGTGAGTTACACAATGGTCTCAACTATTTCTCAAACATTGTGAGTTGCACAATGGTCTCAACTACTCATCAGATATTGTAAGTTATACAATAATCTCTAAAAATTATCTTCTAAACATTATATGATATCGTTTTGCATGAAACCCACACGATCTATCAATTTCCTAATGGAAATACAAGAAATAGGATTTCTAAAGGACAAAGTGACTCATCATCTACAAAAGCGAAGTTCAACAACTTTCTCTACATTCATTAAAATTCTCTTACGAAACCTTCATTGTTAAAGGTCTGTAATGCTAGCCAAGTATGGACTATTTTAGGATTACTCAAGATTTGCTTTCCACACGTATCTACCCATACTATCTTCTATGCAATGGAATGTGAAAACATAGGTTACAAGTCTTTTATGGCGGGACTTGCAAGCTGAATGGTTTGATATCGCCTTTGCTTAGTGGACAATTTCTCAAAAGCTATGAACATATCACAAGTATACCTAATTTAGGTATTTGGAAAATTTATCGAACCTCATTAAATATAGCCTAATCACCTATATTTAACCTTGGGATAGTGGAACATGGTCCGATTAACTATGTTCGACTTAAATTTTTCAAACACTCGAACAGTTATACAAGGGTTATATTCGGTTAATTTCCTACTTAAACTCGATAAACCACGAAATTCATTAAAAGATCTAGAACACGATAGTCTTTTACCACTCAATGAAATCTTAACATCTTATTCATACTACCTAATTTCATTCTTGAAAGTTTTCATTTATGAAATAATCCTAACTACTATCTTGGGATAGTCATCAAATCTTCTCGTCATTCCTTAGAAGTACTAGCCTGACTAGATTTCAAGGATATCATTCCGTCATTCACTTTTGATTTTAAAACAAACTTGACAACTCTACCTAAGAATAATGGTAAACATACACTACACTCTTCAAATCGTCAACATATCACATCATTTTCTTAACCCCATTGAAATTCAGTATGTAAAACTTCACAGTATCACGTTTCTTTCAAACACTAGTAGACATAAAAACTATAAGATATATCTTTCATCCCGAAACCACCTAAGACATGATCAACTTTGGAAATGGTTTGGATAAACCACTTGCCACTAGCAAGACTTTCCTTACAACGACGGTTATCACGCCATTACAAACCATTTCACATCACCAATATCTTACACCTTTGATTAACAATAGTTACCCTAACAACAACAAAACTATTCCATTTTGAGGCACTATATAGAGCGAATGTGTTAGTTAACCATGTCTTTGGACTAAGGTGTTTAGAGATCACCCACGAAACAACTAAGGAAACTATACAAATACAAATTAGGCTCCATGCCACACTATCACCAAAAACTCCATGTTATAAATTAAGGTTTTATTGATAGCCTCGATATAATAAGATTTGATTCGTTTTGAGAATCGGGAAAAGCCAAACTTTAGGTATATTGGACTCTATAAGATTTTAACAAAACCCTTTAGGTTATCAACTTAAGCCACATGGTATATAATACATTCTATGACCAAAAACTTGAGAACATAAAGATTAGAATTCAAGCATACATCCACATTTCCTAGACAATTCAACATCGGGTAACACACCACAGATTAGGACGAATTCCATTAAGGGTGAGGCGTAACCACCGCATTTTAGGTTACTTTTTATTTTCGAGAATTTACTATTCACTTTTACTATTTAGATTCACTATTCATCTCGTAAAATTTTTAATCCACATTCTCGTAAGATAAATTATTCTAGTAATGATCTGAGAATTCGACCATCGTTAGATCATTTTCATAAAAGTTATTAAGTAAATATCGTTTTAAAGTTTCGTTTTAGACGGTCCACCATTTAAACATCACGCTTAACGAAAATCAACCCCGACAATTTTCCTCGCATCGGATAAATTTTTGGATCACTCATGATTAATTTGAGAATTTTAAAATTTATTATTTTAATATTACCAAATAAGCCCGGTAGCAGAACAAAACTAAACTTACGTTTTAAACAATTCAACTTACATCCGGACTTAACGATTCACCTTGTGTTTCTAATATGTTTTGACACTTTTACATTTTTGGAAAAGTCAAACATATTCCCTCCTCCTTTGACCATAAAGGAATTAAGCTTGTACGTTCTACGTTTTGCTTAAATCGCGTAACTTTTAAACTTCACAAATAAGCATTAAGTTATCTCGGCGTATGACGAAAACCATATTTTGACATCTCATATCACTTTTAGACTAATTTTAGTCTACTCTAAATAAATTCACGGTCGTTTCCACGAAATTTCGTTATTTTCGATAAACTGCAATTACGCGTTTTGACCCGTATTTCCGGCTTTAACCAGTTTTTGCACCCAATGAGACTTATCAACCATTTTATATTTTTAGATGGAGTATAATGATGAGTTTCATCATTCCTTCAAGTTTCATATTTTTACGATACCGGTTTCGT
>CM040241.1:90572731-90592727 GCA_022545495.1 Chrysanthemum lavandulifolium
GTACCTTGAGCTTTCGTCCACAAGCTTTCTTTGCGGTTCGGTGTGGGAGTAGTTCGACTTCGCTACGGGAACAATCCTTTTATGAGGAGGATTCCTTTTGGGAAACTTCCTTTGACTTTCGAACTTCTGCACTTCGGCACTTCTCTTACGGTTCTCAGGTAGGAGTTCACGAAGGTTTTCATCAAGATGACCAACTTTGCCTTCTTTTCACGCTGCCCGATACCTTTTGTACATTTCAAGCCTTTTGATTTCATTAGTCGGAAGGTGATCGGTAACACCGCACCATGTTTCTTTGTAGATGATTCTTTGATTCGGCGGATAGGATAGGCTCGGTCAACATATCGTGATTATACGGGTCATTGAGCAGCTTGGGGATATCGGGATGAAGTCCAAGTGCTCTCTGGATCAGCAGTTTAGTGTATCGACATAGGAATCTTTGAGCCAAGTTTCTTGTGAAATGACATCATGTCTTCCATATGATGCTTGATTCGATGTCCTTTTGTTGATTAATGACGGAAAATTTGTAGTTCCATGAGCTTAGGATGCTCATAGCCACTATCGCGACCGGAGACCGATTTGGTGATGATGATGTAGAGGTTCTCCACGGTTGAGGAATATTCTTAAGCTCCACATGAGTGCTTAGTGGCAATTCTGAAGCTTCATCATGCCAATATCAATCGGGAATTGAAGAAGCTGTCTCCTCGATGGGTGTGGCAAAGAAGTCGGTTGTACGATGTGCGGAATGATAAGAACCGCCAGTAAGTGCGGGGTGATGGTGACTTGTTTGTGATTAAGTGTCCTTTGTCCTGCACTTTGACTGTGATCCTCTGCATAGAATTCCGAATTCTTTGAATGTAGATTTCGATGCGATGGCGAGTGTGAGGCATGTTACGGTAGGGATGATTCCTTAGAATATCCACGACAATAAGACAAGAAGATTACGGCGGTGAGGGTTTCAAAGTCAACCCTAAGGTTGTTCTTTCCAATCTTTCTAGGATAGCCATTAGGGAAGATGTCGGCAATTGTGAGAACTTGGTGCATCCACATTCATTTGAGCGGACCATGTCGTGATAAATTGATGATGCGAAACAGTTTGTCAAAGCGATTTTGGTTCGTAGATGATATTAGGTGAAGTATTAAATGTGATAGAAGTAAATGAGGTTGGTGGGTATTTTATTTAAAATAACTTTAAAGTTTTGACAGTTTTGGTCCTCCACTTTTCCTTTTTCATACAAAGTCATTTAACTTCCATTTTGGTTACCAAACAAAGATTTTAAGAAGCGAAACTTGACGACACTCCCCTCGACTTAATAAATGATGAAAGGTTATAAATTTTAGTCAGGTGTCATTGAACGAAAAATTTTCCACCATTGATAAAAGAAACAACAGGGATATGATAACATGCAAGTACACGGATGTTTTGAAGCAGTTAAGTGATAATTTTCTCCCCTCAACACTTGATCATTAAAATCTTGAATTTTGAAAGATTATAGTGTTGATGGAAGAAATGTACTTGCCATGTTGAGAGAAAATTAGATTAGAGGAATATTTTGTTGTTTTATCGGGTTTTATATTTTTGTATTTTGTTTTGAAAAATATTTACAAAAGAGATTTTGGTGTTTGTGGTTTTTAAGGCTGTTTTAGGAGGTCATCCAATTCCTCTTGAGTCAAACACCTCATACCAATCGGTGGACCAACTCATTAAACCTAGCGGGAGGCAAGGCTTTGGTGAGAAGATCGCATGATTGGTATTCTGTACCCACGCAGTATAATTCAAGCTGTACCATGTTCCACGTGGTCCTTGATGAAATGATAGCGAAGATCGATGTGCTTTGATTTAGTCTTGAGCGGGTTGCGAGATCGCAATAACACTCCGATTGTCATGATACATCGGGATTACATCAAATCGTAACCATAGTCTTTGAGTTGTGTTCTCATCGGATGACTTGAGCACAACACGCGGACATGGCTACATATTCGCTTCGGTTGATGGCGATGTACAATCCCTTCTTTGATTGCCAAGACACGGTTTATCACCAAGAAATTGTAGAGCTCACGAAGTACTTTTCCTTGAGTCTAAGCATCCTGCGTGGTCGTCGTCTGGCGATTAGTTCAAACCATAATCCTTGGATACGGATCCCAAGTTAATGGTTCCCTTTATGTATCGGAGATTCTTTTAGCCTCGAGAGGTGGGTTTCGGTTGGTCGCGACGATAGCGGAGCATAGATAAGCGGCAAAGACAATATCAGTCGCTAGGCTGTTAGATACATGAAACCCAATAATACTTGGTGTTTGGTAGGGTCCACTAATTTCCCATGTAAATCGGCGTCTAGCTTCTTGGTATGAGTCATTGGTGTGGCATAAGTATCCGGTTTTCATTCCAAATTTGTTTAACAATTCAAGGGCATATTTGGGTGACTCAAGAAAATACCACGGGAGATTGATGAACTGCGGTCCTAGAAAGAGCGTAAGTTCACCCATCATGGACATTTCAAAATTTCTTCATTAGTTTTGCAAAAGCGATTGAAAACTTTTATGTGTGAACCCAAAATGATGTCATCCACGTAAATTTAAACAATTAAGATATGTGCCCGTGATATTGTATAAAAAGAGTAGGGTCAACGAACCTTTGGTGAAATTATTAGCAATGAGGAAAGATGATAGCTTATCATTACCATGCCCGGGGCTTGTTTGAGACCATAAAGAGCTTTGTTCGGTTTGTAGACATGGTTCGGGCACTCGGATCAACGAATCCTTGGGTTGGTGACATAAACCGTTTCTTTGGGTTGTCCGTTGAGAAGCGCAGTTTTGACATCCATTTGAAAGACCGTCGTATTCATATGAGCATGACGCGAGAAATATCGAACGACCTCAAGGCGAGCAGCGGGCAAAATATTCTTCAAAGTCAATTCCACTTTTCACGCGATAACCCTTAGCAACTAGATGTGACTTGTTTGGATTCGTTCCCTTGACATCAATTTGTTTTCCAAATCCATTTGGGACCAATAGCGTAGACCCTGTTGGTCTTTCAACCGTTCCCATACTTCAAGCGTTTGAATTGGTTGAGTTCTTCTTGCATGGATTCAATCCGGTTGTCTTTTGTCATTCGTCTTTTATGTTTTAGGCTCAGTTAGCGGGCGGTGAGTGCATAAATGCAATGTTCACCATCGTGTGAAGCGTTGTCTCGTAACGGTTGGTTGATTCGGGTTGCCAATAATATTAGCGAGAGGATAGTCTTTTGTCCATCGATGTGTAGGGTTGATGTTGGTATACATTGTGCGGTTACGAGGATTCAAATGGTTTGTTGATGATTCCGCGACATCGTGCGGCGGTGTCATTAGCAAGCGGGTTAAAGAACGCATTTGGATCAAAATCTGCGGTGGGGTACATCATTCGAATATCATCGGTAGGTTCATCATTGTTGGAAGCGGTTTGTTCAATTGTTGTGGTGGAGTCAAGCTGGTGTAGGTGCATCTTCAACGATAGTTGTTGTAGCAGTGTGTCGGTATTAGAGTAGTATCGGGTTGAGCGGCGGATACACACGGGCGCGTTCATCAATATCGTCATCGGAGCAGTGAGCAAATAACCTTTCCATTTGTTGTGAGTGGTTGGGGCTTTGTTCGGTGATGATGAGGTTGAGGAAGTTTAAGCGGTTGTGTCCGGGTTCTAAGTGTTATACTCATAAGCCATTTCGTGAGTTCATCAAAATGAGCATGAATCGTTTCCATCACATGCTTAGTACGACGATTCGGATCCGGTAACTTTTAGAATTCTCACGATATCCAATAAATACTCCAATGTCGGCTTTGGCTTTGAGCTTTCTAAAATCATCACGATCATTATTCGGATAGCAAAGGGATCCAAATACATAAAAGTGTTTGAGATTCGGTTTATGGTTGTGGACAAGCTCGAAAGGTGTTTTGTTGTGGCGTTTTGTGATCATAGAGCGGTTTTGAGTATAGCATGCGATGAGATCGACTTCTACCCACAAGTAATCTGGAAGTTTAGCATTGATTAACATTGTTCTTGCAGCTTCCACTAACGTTCGGTTTAGTCTTTCAACAACTCCGTTTTGTTCGGTGTCGTGCAATAGATGTTTGATCTTTGAATTCCCACTTTCTCATAGAATTCACGAAGGGTTTGGTTAACAAATTCGGTTCCTTTGTCTATTCGATTAGCTGACGGTGTTGCGGAGCGAACACCGTATTTTCGTGAAAGGTGATGATCATTTGTGGAGCTTGGTCTTTGCTTGAAGAAAGTAGACCCAAGTCCATCGTGAGTAGTCATCAACAATTACTAAGATGTAGCGTTTGCCATTGATCGTTTGCAGCGCATTGGGCCACACAAATCCATGTGAAGGAGATGAAGCACATCTTTGAGTACGTGTTCCACCTTTGAAGGAAAATGAGCACGAGTGCTTTTCCTTGTTCACGGTGAGCAAAGGTGATCTTTTGAATACCGAAATCGTGGGAGACCTTCAACTAGTTTGTGTCGAGCAAGATTGGCGATGGTTTGAAAGTTTAGATGTGAGAGGCAGCGGTGCCATAGCGAGGATTTTGTTGATGTTGCCTTTGAAAGTAGCGGATGGGAGATGAAGCAACCATGTCTTGCATAGAGATAGTGTAGAGACTAGAATTACGCGAGCCAGGACATAAGGTCATTTCCTTGTAGATCACGAATGAAACAAGTTTTCTCCCAAGCAACCTCCAAATCTCCATCACAAAAGCCGACTGCTGGCAGTTATGACCGAGGCCTTTCACATAGTAAACCTGCGATTCGATGTTCCCATTGACATAGTCTCCGTAGCCCATGATAGTCGCAGTGATCATTCCCGAACACGACGGTGCGAATGAACTTTGCAATAAATTTTGATAACAGTTTAAGGTTGCTGTCATGTGTCGGGAACATCCGCTATCAACAATCCAGAGAATGATTTGTATCACCGTTACACACAGGCGACACGGATGGAATAGAAGTAGATGTGGAACCGAAATGTTAGAGGGTTCCAAGCGATGATAGTAGACATACACACATTAATAACTTTAGGCATCCATTTAAATCCTAATGTGTTATATATCCATTTACGCCATCTATAACTACTGTTTGCTTTAGTCTTTGTGAATGCACTAGGTGGTACTACATTCTTAGGAGGTGAAATTAGACTACGGGGACAACAACGCATGACGTAGAATCTAAAGAAGGCGGTCTACCAAGCACGGACTTAGAATGATTAGTGGGCCTAGGGTATTCCGATTCTTAGGATTCCGTAAGCGAGAGATTATAGCTTTAGCAACACATTTGTCATGACAATCGAATTCATACTTTTATGACAAATAACACAAGGTGCATCGATGAATATCAAAAGTACTTAACGGTTTAGCATTCGTTACATCACTATTTCTATTACATTTTCAGACATAATATCTATAGTGGAAGCAACGTGAGTCTTATTCATAGTCCTAGGGTGTTCTTCTACTTTAGCATTCCTTATTGATCTTTTCTTGGGTCACAACTTCCTATTCTTCGATTGAGTGCTCTAGGCCGTGAAGTGCGGACGTTTGGAAAGACGCAACTATTCTGTTTCGATGAAGGAAACACGTTAGCAACTTGTGATTTGGCAATAGGGATTCTAGGTGCACGATTACTAAGTGTTCTGATGCTAATCTCTTAATGATGGTTGGCGGAAGTTGTTCATACTTTCCTAACATTTCTCTTAACTTAGAGATAGTGTGAATCAAATCTTGATTTTCGAGCGAATATTACCGACAAAATTCATGACTTCTCTAGTGTGAGAAAGATAGTGATCAAGTTCGTTTGATGCTTCATGACGAGTCTTATTGAGTAAATCAAATATGACACCATATTCTGTTTAAGCTGTTACAAGTTCTTGTTCATATTTTGAGATTTGACTTTTCAAAGACACGTTTTGATCATCCAGTTGCTCAATTTTAGGATCACAAGATTTTGTTTGCAATGAGCGATTTTCTTTTGAAAACCAAGTTGTTGATTGTGAATATCTTTTTCACACCAATTAAGACGACGTTTTGCATTGTAAAGTTCGTTAAGTAATCGTTCATTTTCACTTTTAAAGAGTCGATTTGAAGCACCTTATCGGTATTCTCAACGCTACCACAGAGTCAACATTATCGGCGGAGATATAATCGATGCATGTGGCAAAGAATAGAATAACACAACATTATGGATATCAAGACGGATAACATCTTTCAAGAGTCGATCAACATCTTTTCTCAACAGCTTTTCGTTTAGTATTAGAAATAGATGTTTCGGTTTTCTCAAAACGACCTTCATCACTCCAAGTTCCTTATGAAAACCTTTTCCCAAGCTAATGCACAACTTTTCAAATTTTTAACGTTAGGTAAAAGATTTTTCGAAGAATGTCTCTTTGTTCTCGCGCCAGAGGCGATTGAAAATGATCAATTTTGATTTCGTAATCTATATTCTATCTCATGTTGTAAAATTTTGAGGTCACCATGAAAATGTCAAAATATCTAAGAATTTTTCGATTTTCGGGTTTTGAGTTAACTTCAACGATGGAAGGTAAAGGACCATAAGTTTGTGCATAATCTGGTTGAGATTAACATTAGAAGACTCGGTGTTTTGATGATAACCCTTGGTGTGTTAGAAGAATCCGTTGGTGTGACAAAAGTGACCGGTTTGAATAATTAAAAGGTTTGTTGTAAACAATGCTTTTTAATTTTGATCGACTCTCGTTTTACGCATCTAATTCCTCTTGACGATGATATTCAACAACACTCATAATAAAGATCATTAATTTTATATTACACCTTGGAAACTTGAGATTTGGTTTGAATGTTTTTAGTGAAAGCTTTGGTTTATGTCAGCCTAGATTTGGTCCATATCCTTTTGGATTGGGTTTTAAAGTAAACTTTTCAATAATCATTCTTGATTCAACATGTTTGTAAACAATGCTTTAAACTCTTTAATTTTGTTTTGCAAGCGATAATTTCTTCAAGAAGGTCATCTACCCGATTCGTTGAATGCTTTTGTATGCAGAGAATCGTTTTGACAAGTTAACAACTCATCCTTAGCTTTTTGATTTTCCAAGGTGAGAGCGTTAATTTGCTTTTATGTTCATGTTTCGCTTGTTCTATTTCGCACAACAAAGCATTCTTGACGGCTAGATCACGATCCGTCTCTAAATATTTTTCGTTTTGATGAGATTTAGCAAAGCGGCTTCAAAACCTTTTTCACGGTTTTCTTGAGTTTTGAAAAAGTTGAGTTGCATTTGTAAGCATTCAAAATCCTTGGTTAACAGTGCATTTTTGCTTTTTAATTCCTTATTTAATGCATAACAATCCTCCATTTTGATTTGATGGTCTTGAATTAAGCGAGCAAAATACGGATGAGGCAACATTCGGCTTGTTCAACGTGAGTCACAACATGATCATTATTTAGATCCTCAAGTACAACCACGGGTCAATTTGATTATCAAAGGAAACCATAAGGTCATCTTGATGGTCAAATGTAACTACTGGGTTTATTTGAAAATCGTCGAATGAGATGTAGATGACTCATTTTGAACGATCTGAGCCGTGCAGTTCGGTATTGGCGGAGATATTAGTTCAAATATGATGATGGTTTGTTGAATTGCACGAGACAAGCCATCGGTGTCATACACTGGGCCTGTTTCACTCATGTGTAGCTCATGCATATTAGCCATCAACATAATTGTTGCATTGGCACCGCAAGTCCTCCATATCATCATCTCGTGTCATCGCCATAAAGCTCGTTCTTTGTTTGTGAGAGATCCACCACTTCATCCTTAGAGCCAAAGAAGAGCCTCTTTGAAATAAGCACGCCCCTAGTCCTTGGCTTTGGGCATGCATTAGCTGTGTGTCCTTCTCATTGCGGTTGTAGCATCGAAGACCATTCAACCCATTCTCGAGCATTTCCTGTTCCACCACTTGAGCTCGTTGTTATTCCTACCCATAGCATTAAACCCTTGACCACCTCCCATTTGACGACTATAACCACGATTCGAACTTCGACTCGTCCATTGTTCACAACACTGATTTCGTGTATTGGATGAGGAACGAATCGATTGTTGGATTTGTTGGTATAACGGCTAAAAGCATTAGCAATCATAACAAATCCACATTGCAATGCTTGAACGGATCGGATTCCTCATTAGTTTGACTATGAAGTGCTTGATCATTGTTGTTGTTGTAAGGAACCAATTGATTTTGTTGAGGTTCTTGTGATTGATCGTTTGGTGTGATTGAGGCGGTTGGTTGAGTTGCTTGTTGAGGAGGATAACTTTGTTGAGCATATAAGGCAAGTTGTTGATTTTCCGGATGTGTAGGTGGAGCAATTTGAGCACGGAGAATCCTTTCCCATCAACTTCCTTTTCATGAGGCTTCAAGTAATCGTACAACAATCCATATGTAGAATGATGCATATTCTTCGCTTGACGGATAAAATGACATACTTCTCCCATTCGGGACCAAGACTACTCGGGAACTTAGTATTCATCGCAATTCTTGGCATGATGATGTTGTGTTTATCCAAATCATTGATGATGTCCGAAAATCGATGATGATAAGACTCTAGTGTCTCTCGAGTTCAATCATGAAGTGTTCATAAGCCAAGTAAATTTTGGATTCCAAATCCTCGATTGAGTCTGATCCTTCCATAAGAAGATGAATATGGTCCCACATTTCCTTTGCGGTCTTTTGAGCATCAACACTTGAAGAATTGGGTTAGGTAATCCTAAAGGATATATTGCATTGCAAGCTCATCACTTCATAGTGTAGAAGTTCTGTTTGATTTAAATCAACAAGATAGCAATGTTTGTTTGTTCATCTCTTGGTGGAATAGCATTAGGATCTCCGGTACAATGACGATGAGGCATCTCAAATGGACCTTCAAGATAACCTTCTTTAAGAACTTTCCATGTGGCTTCTTGGATCACAAAACCTAAAGAACCTTATCACCCATTGATCGTAGTTTCACGGAGTGAGCATTGGAGGTCTATCAAGTGATCCAAACCTTATGAATTGATTGTTGGTCGCTTAAAGCTTCACACATCTTTGCAAACCAAGTGGGTTCCTTCATAGTGTTCCTTGATGGATGTTGATTGAAGTCATTTGTGTAGGGTTGAACTTGAAGACTTGGCGGTGTTTGAACCATTTGTGGTGGAGGAATTGCTCCAAGTTGTGGAGTATGTTGTTGATTAAATTGTTGTTGATAAATTGCTTGTTGTTGATTCCATTGTTGATGTTGTGGACTTAGTTGTTGTCGTTGAGAATAAGTGTAAGGGAAATAGTTAGAGTATGGTGGTTAAGACAGGTTGAAAAACTTGTGTTGGTAAAAATGGATCTTTGTAGTCGAATGAACCTTTGTTGAAGAAGTATCCTTAGGCGTAGAAATCACAATAACCAAGTAGCACTTATGCATAAAACAACAAAGTTACGCGTAACGATGAGGAGTTCTGCGTAGATTTAGCTTACGCGTAAGTATGGAAAAGACTCTAAAGTTATGCGTAGACAAAAGTTAGGCGTGAAAGTTAGGCGTGGGATTATCTTATGCGTAAGACTAGGCTTAGGCGTAAGATAAATCTTATCGTGGATTTCTACGCATAAGCTTATCTTATCTTGAATTTTAGGGTTTTATCCCAAGTGATCTTTACACTTCACGGTTGCAAAAGATATCCAAAGTCGGCGTATTTTCGGGCTTATCCAAGCAAGAAAACACGGGTAAACCACGAACGAAGATCAAGCCAAGGATAACCTTACGTGTAGTTTTAGGGTTTTGCTACGCGTAGGATTACTCGTAAATATGATTATGCTCAAAGTTGTTTCTAAATCGGTTTTGTTTGATGAAATAGCTTCAATAACACCAAAAGACACAAAAGTGTGAAACTTGATGAACCAAAACTCTTAAAAGATTCTGGCGTAGGATAGAACCTTCAGACAAAACTAAGATGAAAAACAATGATCTATACATAAAGTTCGAAACGTTTTGCCAAAAACAAAGAAGTTTAACACCTTATAACGTTGAAAGGACAAGAATCTTGGATTAAAAAGTGTAAAAATCGTTTTGATCAAGCCAAAGTTTCGGATACGCAAGTTAGCGTGAGACCAAAACTCACTTCAAACAATACGTTCACTCAACTATTAGGCGATTGATACCACCGATAGGTCACTAGATTTACAACACAAGCTTAATAGAAGGAGATAAAGGCGATTGAACAATAAACCAAACACACACATACAAGATAATAATACGGTTTAGGCGTAGGAGTGAGTGAAAGAGAAATACTGAACAACCAACCTTCAAATGAAGGTTTACAAGAGTATTTATAGGAGGGAAGCTAGGGCAACACTCCTAGTTCCCTTCCTTTCCTTTATGGGCTTGGGCCTAAGCTCATGGGCCTTCTACATAAGCTTAAGGCTAATAACAAACATAAAGGCCATAATAAGCTACCTATTACATAAGAATAACTAACACTTGAATTATAGTTTAGGAGTGATTCCAACACTTTCATAAAACCAAAAAGCAGTACTTTCCCATTCTCCTCTTTACAATAGCAAATACGTCAAATAAACATGAATTTCCTCCCCTCAAACAATGCATAGGACTATACAAAATACTAAATAGTCCTCCCCTCAAATGTAGCTCAATAATTAATCATGCCAATGCTTACCACCAAGTGATTGAATATTGAAACATCAAAGCCTTTGGTGAGTAAATCAGCTACATTATCATCTGTGTGAACCTTGACAACATTAATAAGCATGTGCTCATAACAATCTCTGATGAAGTGATGCCTAATCTGAATGTGCTTGGTCTTGGAGTGATAAACTGGATTCTTCACAATGCAAATTGTACTCTCATTATCAATGTTGATAGAAGTATTTTTGAAGTTGAACCCATAATCCAAGAGTTGATTCTGCATCCACAAAACTTATCCACAATAGCTTGCGGCAGCCACATATTACCTTGATGAGAGGATGTTGCTGCAATTGTTTGTTTCTTACATTGCCGGACACTAATCTTTTCCAAGATATTGGCATCCTCTAGTAGTTGATCTTACATTTAGTTATCACCGCATAATCACTATCTCGAAAAAGCTTCCAAGTGAAAAGGTGAATCCTTTGGATACCACAACCCTAACTTAGGTTGTTGTTTCAAATAACTGAAAATTCTCTTCACTGCATTCAGATGAGAGACCTTAGGTGAGACTTGATATCGTGTACATAAACAAACAGCAAACATGATATCGTGCCTAGATGCGATGAGATACATAAGACATCCAATCATGGATCATATAACTTGACCTCAACGGGTTGTCCATCTTCATTCTTGCCTAATGAGTTGATAGATTTAATAGGTGTAGTAACGGCTTCATAGCATCAAAATTGAACTTCTTAAGTATGTCGATACATACTTGTCTTGACTTATGAAAATTCCTCCTTTGATCGCTTAACTTGAAGTCCCAAAAAGTTAACTCACCCATTGAACTCATTTGAAATTCATTCTCGCATCAACTCTCAAACTCCTTAACTATGGACTTGTTTGGTAGCTCCAAATATGATATCATCAACATATACTTGAACCAACATGATATCCTTCTTGTCTCTCTTGATAAACAAAGGCTTGTCAATGGCTCCCTCCCGTAACCATGTTGCAATAAGAAAGAGAGCCTCTCATACCAAGCTCTAGGTGCTTGATGAAGGCCATAAAGAGCCTTAACCACCTTGTAGACTTTGTTTGGATGGGCGGGATCTTCAAAACCGGGAGGTTGTTTAACATACACCTCCTCCGTAATCTTGCCATATAAAAGGCACTCTTGACATCCATCCGTAAACACGAAATCCCATATATGATGCAAAGGCAAGGAAGATTCGAATTGCTTCAATCCTTGCTACAGGAGCAAATACTTCAACATAATCTACTCCTTCTTCTTGTCTGTAGCCTTGAGCTACTAACCTTGCCTTGTTCTTGATGACATCCCTCTTCATCTCTCTTGACTCGAACACCCATCTTGTACCAATGACCTTCTTTTCATCGGTAGATCACACAAGTACCTACACTTCTTGAAGTTTAAATTGAAGAAGTTCTTCTTGCATAGCTTGACCCAATTTTCTTTAGATAATGCCCGAGCTATATTATTTGGTTCTTCTTGAGAGATAAAGCAAGTGAACAGGCATGTTTGATGGTCCTTATGATTTAACTTTGTTTTGTTTATAAACAAAGCTAAGCAAAGCATTATGTGGTGTAGTATAACCCTTAGCTTTGGTTCTTTTCATTACTCCAAAAGTAGAAGGACCAATGATTTGATCACAGGATGATTCTTATGAATTCTTAAGATAGGAGTGCATGGAACTTCATAATTATCACCCAATTAGTGAAATCACCATCTTCATTGGAATCTGAGAAAATACCTTCATCTTCAAACTCATCATCAGTATCTTCTAAACCAGGCATGGTTGGATCATCCAAATCATCCAAAGTGCTGTTAACAGGTGCAGCAGTACTTTGATCGAAAGTACTGTGACACAAAGTACTGTGAGTGAACTCTGCAGACTTGTTCTTTTTCTTTGCTTCCTCATAAGCTCTTCTTTGTTCATCATCATAAGAATGTGCTATAACATCTTGAAAAAGCATCTGATTAAGTTCATCTTGAATAGATTGATCCTCAGCAGACAATGAGGATTTTGGCGTATCGATACTTTTCTCTGCTTCAACATTTTAGGTTCTTAATCATGAGCGACATCGGTCTAATATGGACTCCATGAACAACATATCAGTAACTCTTCTCCATTGCGTGACAGAGTTGATTTTCTTCTCTACAGGTACATAGTTTATAGAAGGAGTCAAAACTTTAAGATCAAACATCCAATCGGGACCTTTACCCTTCGATTTTCTTGATCTTCTAAAATTCAACATGAAGACAATCTTGAACCTTCTTGGTGACTACATTGTACACTCTAAATCCTTTCTTTGTTGGTGCAATACCCCAATAAGTAACCCTCTTCGACTTGCCATCAAACTTTCCCAGTTATCAAGCTGTATTTAAAATAGTGAGAGGGCATCAAAGGTTTCATAAAAGAATGTTGGGTTTGTTGCCCATCGACAACTCATAAGGTGTCTTCATCTTTGGTTTGGTGGTGATACTCATAAGCACATAGCAAGCAAGATTGACTTTCAAATTTCAAAATTGAATAGGTAATTGTGAATCTGCAAGCATAGTTACATTTGCTTCAATCAAAGTCCTATTCTTTCTCTCTGTAACACCATTCTGCCGTGGTGTTCTTGCAATCTTGAACTCCTCTTGATCCCTTTGTTGGCACAAAACTCATCCATAAGCTTGTTCTTGAATTCAGTCCCATTATCACATCTAATACCTCGAACCTTGAGTCTCAATTGGTTTCAAGTGCTATTATAAGATTATGAATAGCATCAAAAGTATCATCTTTAAATCCCAAGAAAAATACCCAATGAATCTCGCAATCATCATCACAACCAAGCAAGATTTTTCTTGTTTAGACTTGCAATGTGAGACAGTCCAAATAAGTCCATGTGTAATGACTCCAAAGGTTCTCTAATAGTTCTTTCCTCAAGCTTCTTGCATGAAGCTTTGTGTTGTTTACCCTTATTGCATGCCAAACATGAGTGATCATTCTTGTAAGTCTTTGAAGGTAAATCTCTAACTAAATTTCTTTTGACCAGTTTGTTGATATTCTTGAAATTTACATGGCCCAATCTTCTATGCCACTGATGTGCTTCTTTAGATGTTGCTTTGCCACTAAACATGTGGCTCTCCCAGAAGAGTGAAGACTCTTCATATCCAAACTGTACACATCATTGGTTCTTGGTACTTTCAGTATCACTAAGTTATCATTATCAAGCTTGAATTCAGATGAAAGTATTAGACATTCTGTGTCAGTGAATAATACAAAGTGCTTTTTGTCATAGATTTGAGAGACTGACAAAAGATTGAACTTGAGCTCCTTCACATATCTAACATTCTCAAAATCTATGCTCCCTGTCTTGATGGTTCCTTTCCCACTAATTCTACCTCCACTAGCATCATTCCCAAATGCAACTCTTCCTCCACAATATGGCTTAAAATCGGCTGAATCTCCTTGTCTCTGTCATGCTTCCGAGCAATCACTATCCACAATAAGATGATCTTTAAGCTCCTCTTACGGGTTGCCCCGCACAAAGATAAAGAAGTTAGTGTCTTTTAGGAACCCAAGCCATTCTTGACTTGTGTTCCCTTTATGGAGTAACATACTCAAATTCCTTGAGTATGTAGTCTTCATAGTTTTGTGATGTAATCAAGCATTATCTTTTGTTTTAAAACTTGTGGTGGATTTTCAAAAAACTTCTTTTCAACAAAATCTCCTTTTCTTTTCCACAAAATCATCTTTATTAAAAACCTCTATTTCACCAAGATTTGTTGAAAGAACTGTTTGTTCATCATCGCACTTTCCTTCTTAACCCATTTAGTTTTAACTTCCGGTGTAGAGTCCCTTGATCTAGCTACTTTCTTGGGTTATAACGCCTTCTAGATTGATAGTAATTAGATCTCCTAGGTTCTGTTCCAAGAGGTGTTTGGTGAAACCGAAGCGGTACTTTGAGAAAGCATCAGTATTTTGCTATGATACCTTGAAAAGTGTTTGAATGTACTTGGAGGTTTTGAAAAGGTCTTCTCGGTGAGGGTACCTATAGTCCGTGAGAAGTTTCTATGGTTGACCACATGTGAATGATTCCAAGTCGGTCTAGTCTCCCTTTGTTTTGGTTGTGATTCTGTTCTTGGGAACTTACTTAGGTACTACGAATGTAAGTCACAGTCCTTAATCAAATGATCGGGACTAAAACAAACAAAACATAGTTTTGATCCGTAATCCCAAAATTTCTTCTTCTATGTGTATGACCAAACCTATCCTCTTCTAGGTGAATGATTAAAAGCTGTTTGACCAAAATTATCCCAAAAGGTTTAGCATTATTGTGAAAAGGATTTCTTAAAGGTCTTGTTGAAGGTGTAGCGGATTTTGAGGTGAAGGTACTGCTTGGCTTTTAGCATCATCTACCTTAGGTGTCTCAACTGTTTCTTTTGGGGTTTCATACCTAGATTGACCAATAAGCTTCTTTCTAAACTCTAAGTCGTCTACACCAAAGCGAAACATCGGGCCTAAGAGGTTGATGACTACCGATGGGATGAGGGACACATGATAACCTTTGTCTTTCTTATATTCGTGGAGGTGTTTCACTAATTGAGTCCTCATTACTAGATGTGTCTACATAATTAATGAGCTCATCATCACTAGTGGTTATATCCTCAAAATCACATTCATCCCGATCACTAGGTGAGTTTTCTATGCTATTAAAGTCCATACCAAAACCTATGCCGCTTTTAATGTAAGCCCTTCTCTCGCTTTTCAACATAACTAACCCGAGAAGACCGATTCTTTCTAGGCATCGAGCTTCGCTAACAGTTCATCTCTCCTTAGTCGGTTCTCAATTTGAAATCTTACAATTTAACTTCCATTCACTTAGTTTTAATCGATAATCCATTGTTCATACTTTTACGCCCAAGCCATTTCATTATTTTCATGTGTTATAATTTTGGCTTCCATTGACTCTAAGGTTATTTGATAACCACCTACCTCGAGACCTAGCCCTTATCTGATTATCTCTTTCAGTTACATAACTATTAAGTACTTTTTGATAAAAGTCATGACACTTAGAACATACCTCAGAGATAGGGGTGAGCTTGGTGAAGTGGCTACCATAGCAAGTAGAACATGATCATCTTCACTCTCCATGCTCCAATCAAAGCTTCCTAGTCAATCTCTGGTTTCCAAAGCGGCATGTCCGGGTTCCTCATCAAAAGTCAGCTCGGTCAAACTCTTCCACCGATTCCAACCAAAGCTTTTGTTTCGATAATAGGAATTTCTTTTAGCTCTAGCTTTGGTTTCTCGATCATCTGTTTGCTTGATATTTAGCAAACCCGCATTCCCTCGCAAAGTGTCCACCTTTTGACAATTGAAGCATTCAATTTTGGATTTGTCAAAAGTGATTCCCTGTTTGGCTTGAAGTCAATGCCTCTTCCTGTCTTCTTCATAAACTTTCTAATCCTTGCATTGATCATAGCAACTTGCCACCGATATCAATTTCTTCAAGAGCATCCTCTTGAACTGTGAGATCTTCTTCATAAGTGACAGCAAAGTAGCTTGTTGTGCAAAGAAAGAGCATCGACTTCATCCGAGTGGATGGTAGGTGTTGGTGTGGCTTCTTTGAGCAAGGTGGGGTAGAATAGGCAATGCTTTGAGCAATAGTACTTTGAGTAGGAGAAGCAAGACTTTTAGTGGAAGTACCGCCTCTCTTCGAGATGACAAAAGGCAATATTGTGAGATTTTGAACTAGTTTGGCCATTCATCTCATGCTCATACACCTTGGATGATTGTAAAGATCATCAAAGTCCATAATATCCGCACCGGTTATCCTCGATCATAGTAGCAATCACATGCCATGTCGATGGCAAACTCCTTAAGAACTTTAGATTAGCATCTTCAATCGAGACCTCTCGCTTTGTCTCTGCTCTAGCATCTTGAGAAGATTTTGGAATTTGTCATAGGCGACATCAAGACCTTCTCTTTCTCCAACGATAAAGGTTTCAAATTGTTGCTTATTGATTTCTATGCATCTTCTTGGAAGCATCATTACCTCCAAACCTTGTCTTGAGAGCGACCGAGTTGCTTTGCATCTTTAGCATCATGGAATTTGAGTAGATGACCATCCGGAATAGCGAGAAAGAGTATGTTGAGAGCCTTCTTGATTTCTTATTGTTCTTTGCAGGTAAGACGGACCTTAGGTGCTTGGGGTTGTCCAGGAACATCAATAGGTTGGAACGACTTCATTACTATTGACAATTACATTCCATAGTGCATGGTCCGTAATTGCAATGTACGCCTCATCTTCATGCTCCATAGGTCGTATTCTCCTTCTTAATGATTGGTATTCGGTGAGGTGATTGATGGTGGTGGAGCACTTCGATCGACATCTTTAGGTTTTTGATGTTAACTAGATTTCTTCTTAGTCGGAGTTTCCACACAAGCTCGATACCACTTGTTGGATCGATGTACTCTAACCAAACTAACTTAAATAGCTTGTTAAGGGTTTAATAACCTCGGATAAATCCTAAGTTATTAACAATGAAACATTGAGTAATCTCTATTAAGGACGCGGAATTTACTTAACAAAGCTAAGAAGATTTAACAATATTATTAATAACTCTAAATCTGCTTGTTATGCAGATTCTTTAACAACTCTAAAACTCTAAATAATAATCGTACTTTAGGATTCTAAAACATATATAAAACTCGTACGTTCTAATGCCAACCTAGGGGTCCTTTTATAGGCTTAAGGATAACCCTAGTCGGTTTACAATTTGTATCATTGTACGACAAGTAATCTAAACAAAGAATATTCTAGAATAACAAAGCTTTCCATAAGCGAATATAGCGGTTTTTAGCTTTGCAATACTTTGACTTTTACTTAGCAAGATACTTTGAATCTTGATGCTTTGACTTCTTCAGTACTTTAACAATCTTCAGTACTTTCATATCCCAACAACTATTTATCACGTGGCCTAAGAATTGCACGGTCGGAATCCAAAATTCACACTTAGGGGACGTTTGGTACAACTGAATCACAAAGAATGGAAATGCATTGGAGAATGGAATGGCATAGAAAGAGAATGAGTCTGATATAAGAGAATGGATTCTAGTGTTTGGCAAAAATAGAGAATAGAGTGTCAGAATCGATTAAAGAATCAATTCCTTTGTTTGGTACATAAAAGAATGAATATATATATTCAGGTTTTTTAGTTACGTTGATTATTTGACGCTATCAGGTCACATAATTACAATTATGCAAACATAATTCAAGTTTTTTGTCATATAAAAATATATTATATCATCTCTACGATGAAACAAAAATGACAAAAAAAACATATTTCTACAACTTACACATTGCACTAAACACAACTAATAAAAAAGATGGATATTGTATAATATTCATGATCGAACTAGTATATACACGTAGAGGATAAGCAATTAAAACCTGATTTACAAACACTAGTATATACACATCAATATTTGTATAATTTTACGCTATAGGGTTTTTACATGTTACGAAGTAGAAAATTTTAAATGCTTACTCTTATTTTGATGTTTACTAAGGACAAATCCTCACCATCCATCTAATTTGATCTAATGGTGGAGATTAATCTAAAATTTAATAGATAAACCTAAGTTCATGTTTTTTTCTTGTCTTTTTGTCTTTCTTTTTATTCACATTTTTTATGAAAGCGTAAAACACGCCCCAAAACGGACGAAACGTATGAAAATGGACGGAAATGAAAGAAAACCGATGAAACGGACGAAGACGTGTGAAAGCGGACGAAAACGTATAAAACAGATGAGAACGTGTGAAAGCGGGCGAAGACGTATGAAAACGGGCGAAAACGAACGAAGCGGATGAAAACGTGTAAAAGCAGGGCGAAAAAGAATGAAGCGAAGAAAAAACGCGAATTAAAAAAACGTGAATTAAAAAGCGAAAAAAAAAAAAAAAAAAAATGAATTTTTGTCCGTGATTATTTCATTCAATAGAGAATGGATAGAGAGAAGAGCCTTCTAAAATTCTCATTCTCCACCTTTCTCCTCTTTTTAAAGAAACAAAATGGGGAAATGAGAATGGTAATTTAATTCCCGTTTCCATTCTTATATCAAACAAACATGAGAATCAACCTCTTTTCCCTTTCTCAGCTTTTCATTCATGCGTACCAAACATCCCCTTAGAGAATTTGGCATACAGCTTCTCTTTCCTCAACAACTCTAAAATGAGCCTCAAATGCTCTTCATGCTCCTCTCTATTCTTGGAGTATATCAAGATGTCATATGTGAATACTATCACAAAATTATCCAGATATGGCTTACACGTTCATGAGGTCCATGAATACCGCCGGTGCGTTGGTCAAACCAAACGACATTACTTGAAATTCATAGTGCCCATAACGAGTCCTAAATGTCGTCTTAGGGATGTCTTCCTCTCGGACTCTAAGCTGGTGATATCCAGACCGCAAGTCGATCTTAGAAAATATACTAGCTCCTTGGAGTTGGTCGAATAGGTCATCTATCATAGGCAGTGGGTATTGGTTCTTCACTGTCAACTTATTCAGTTCCCTATAGTCTATGCACATACGGAATGATCCATCCTTCTTCTTCACAAACAGTACTGGTGCTCCCCATGATGACGAACTTGGTCGAATGAATCCCTTCTCTGACAATCCTGCCAACTGCTTAGACAGTTCCTCCAATTCTCTTGGAGCAAGTCGATAGGGTGCCGGGGCTACAGGTGCAGCACCAGGTATCAACTCAATTTGGAATTCCACTTGTCGGATAGGTGGAATCCCTGGCAGATCGTCGGGAAACACATCGGAAACTCTCTAACGACGGATACATCTTTAGGGTGTCTTTCGCTCTTCTTCTCGCTTTTCTTTTTAGAAATTCAAACCAAGAAAAGACAACCACCTCTATCGATGTACTTCTGGGCCTTAATACAAGAGATGATGCTCAACCGGGAGGGTCCTCCACAGTCGCTCCGATCTCCTTGTATGCTCAGAACTTTTCCACCATATGGTACATGCACGATCTTCTCATCGCAGATGATGTGTGCACCATTCTTCGACAACCAATCCATTCTGATAATGACGTCAAAACTTGATTTCCATGGTTCCACGTCTCTCTGTTGATTCCTAGCACCCTGATTTCCATGGTTCCCTTCAACCTCTCGCTTCACAGGGTTATGATCATTACTTCCCACACCTCGGTTAACTAAACCTCCTCCATTACCGGGGTTTCCTCTCACCCACAGCTCTCGGCACTCATTCTTGAAATGCCTTTTTTCCACATTCAAAACATGTGACAAAGGCCTTCAAGTT